>SNVD02000496.1:0-13275 GCA_013180625.2 Boswellia sacra
TCTTCTAATTGAAGTTGCTTGTATTTTCCCATGTTTAATGCTTATGATTGCTTGCTGGATTGTATTTGGGTGGCCAACTGAATATACTCTGGATATTGTCTATTGCTAGACTAGAAATCTTGATCCGTAATTGTCTTGAATTTCTAATCATTAGTAGCAAAATTGTGATCAGAGATTGAAATTGGAGAATACAACCTAAGTTAAATAATCCGAGCTTGTGTGTTTATTGCTTAGATCAACCTATCTTTCTTATCGTAATGCATCATTGAATTAAATTTAGAGAGCTTGTTCTAGGTTGTTTAATGGATAGAGATTAAATAAAGAGCCTGTTTTATTTAACAACAAAGTAAGGAAAGATTGGGATAACAGAGCTTGTTGTTATCTACGGTTGATAATTTCAATGGTGTAATTGGATGACAATTCTATGATTCATTCGCAAATCCATATCTTGTGGCAGAGAATGATCCCTTAACCAGATTTTCGTCAGTGATTAATTCTCACTTCAATTAAGTTAGCATTGTGTTAGTCTTTACTTGCATTAATATTTCATCTAGTTAATCAATCAACAAAAACCCCCCGTTTATTCTGTTTTTGCTGTAAAATAACAAATTAAATTAGAATCAATCCTCGTGGGAACGATATCTTACTTATCACTTTATTACTTGTGCGACTAGTATACTTGCTAGTTTCGAACGCATCCAAAAATTCCTCCGAAATGCAAAGATCCAGGTACGTTCAACCTTCCATGCACCATTGGGGGCAATACCATTTTTGAAAGACTAGTGTTAGATTTAAGACGCATCAATTAATGTCATGCCTATTCTATTTATGCTATCCTGAATCTTGGACCCCTTGTCGAAAACTGTATTGTAATTCAAACTTGCTGAATCGTATCTAATGCATATACCAAGGGAGTTGTAGAAGATGTGCTTGTGCAGGTGAATCAATTGGTTTTTCCAGCAGACTTTTATGTTCTGGAAATGGAGGATGAGACGTCTCCCAATCCAACACCAATTCTTTTAGGGAGGCCATTCTTGAAAACTCCTCGAACCAAGATTGATGTTCATGATGGCACTCTCACCATGGAATTTGATGGCGAGGTGATTCGCTTCAATATTTTTGAGGCAATGAGATACCCTACTGACTTGCATTCTGTTTTTGCAGTTGATGTCATTGATTCTTTGGCACAACAATTTCTTGAATTAACTCGCAAAGATGAAATGGAAGTAGCCATTAGTGAACACATAAGGACAGAAAGTTTCAAAGAACCAAGAAAGTTGATACATGTGTCTAAAGAAGTGGAGGAAGCTGTGGCAAGCTTGGATGAGACTATAGCTATCACCACACACCGGTATGATGTTTCGTACATTGAATTGCCTTTATCTAATGAGAAACTTCTACCTTCCGTGATGAAAGCACCTGCCTTGGAGCTTAAGCCTCTTCCAAATCATTTGAAGCATGTAGTCCTAGGTGAGAAAGATACTTTGCCAGTCATAATAGCAAAGGGTCTTGCACCATTCCAAGAAGAGAAACTCATCCGAGTGCTTCGAGATCACAAATACAGCATTGGGTGGAACAATTGCTGACTCAAAGGTATGAGCCCCAGCGCATATGCATGTACCATATTTTGTTAGAAGAAGGATCCATGCCCACTAGAGAAGCACAGCGGAGGTTGAATCCTCCCATGATGGAAGTTGTCAAGAAAGAAATCCTGAAATTGTTAGATGTGGGTGTGATTTATCAAATTTCGGACAGCAAGTGGGTGAGTCCAGTCCAAGTTGTTCCGAAGAAATCTGGTGTTACGGTGGTTAAGAATGACAATAATTAGCTAGTTCCCACTCGTATCCAAACCGGGTGGCGAGTTTGTATTGATTATCGAAAGCTCAATTCTGCAACTCGCAAGGATCACTTTCCTTTGCCATTCCTTGATCAAATGCTGGAGAGATTAGCAGGTCATTCTCATTATTGTTTTCTTGATGGCTATTCAGGATATAATCAGATTGTCATTGCCCCTAAAGATCAAGAGAAAACTACATTTACATGCCCATTTGGTACATTTGCGTATCGACGCATGCCGTTTGGTCTTTGCAATGCCCCTGCCACTTTCCAAAGGTGTATGGTAAGTATTTTCTCTGATTATGTTGAGAACATCATTGAGTTATTTATGGATGATTTTAGTGTTTTTGGTGATTCTTTTGATAAATGCCTTGATAACCTTACACTTATACTTCAAAGATGTATGGAAACGAACCTTGTTCTGAATTGGTAAAAATGTCATTTTATGGTAGATCAGGGTATAGTTTTGGGACATGTTATTTCTGCTAAGGGTATAGAGGTTGATAAATCAAAGATAGATCTTATATGTTCCTTACCACCTCCCACAAGTGTGCGGGATATTCGTTCGTTTCTTGGTCATGCAGGTTTTTATCGTAGATTCATCAAAGATTTCTCGAAGATAGCATTGCCCCTATGCAGATTATTACAGAAAGATGTGGCCTTTGAATTTGATGAGAAATGCAAAGAGGCATTTGAGAAACTAAAGGAACTCTTGACTTCGGCTCCAGTAATCCAATCTCTGAATTGGGATCATCCATTCGAGATCATGTGCGATGCAAGTGACTACGTTGTGGGTGCCGTTTTGGGTCAACGAATTGGCAGAATTCCACATGCCATTTACTATGCATCTCGGACTTTAAATGATGCTCAACTTAATTATTCTACCACTGAGAAAGAGCTGCTAGCGGTTATTTTTGCTTTAGAAAAGTTTCGATCTTATTTGATTGGTACTAAAGTAACCGTTTATTCTGATCATGCAGCTTTACTGTACTTGCTCACAAAAAAAGATGCTAAACCAAGGCTTATTAGGTGGATACTCCTTTTACAGGAGTTTGACTTGGAAATCAAAGACAAGAAGGGAAGTGAAAACTTAGTTGCAGACCATCTCAGTCGCATTGTCCATGACGAGGATGTACTAGGCCCATTCAAGACAGTTTTCCGGATGAACAATTTGCTGTCTCTACATGTAGTCAGCCAGCTTGGTATGCAGATTTGTTTTAATTACTCATGCCCTTGTGAGTTCTTGAGGAGAAAGAAGCTTGGAAATAGGAAACTTCAATCCTAAGGAGATTCATCTACAAAGGGAGATTTTTCAAAGGATTTGCTAAGTTTTTCTTTTCCTTTTCCAGTTCTGGAATTTCCTCTTTATTGTATTTATGTTGTGGTTTTTAAAATGTGTAAGCTGAATCTGAATTGGTTGAGGGTGATTTCAAATGCCCTTGATATGGTTTTTTGTTGAGTTGGATTGGCAAGAAGTTGTTATCTCAATTCTCTAATTGAAATTGCTTGTATTTGCCCATATCTAATGCTTTATGATTGCTTTGCTGATTGTATTTGGAATGAGCCAACTTGACTTAATCTGGTTGTTGTCTATTGCTAGACTAGAAATTTGATCCGTAATTGTCTTGAATTTCTAATCCTTAGTAGCAAAATTGTGATCAGAGATTACAATTGGAGAATACAAACTAAGTTAAATAATCCGAGCCTGTGTGTTTATTGCTTAGATCAACCTATCTTTCTTATTGTAATGCATCCATTGAATTAAATTTAGAGAGCTTGTTCTAGGTTGTTTAATGGATAGAGATTAAATAAAGAGACTGTTTTGTTTAACAACAAAGTAAGGAAAGATTGGATCACAGAGCTTATTGTTATCGTACGGTTGATAATTTTCAATGGTGTAATTGGATGACAATTCTAATGGAGTTATTCGCAAATCCATATCTTGTGGCCGAGAATGATCCCTTAGTCCAGATTTCTTTCAATTGTGTAATTCTCAATGATTTAACTTTGGCATTGTGTTATGTGCTTTATTTACATTAGCATATTTCATTTAGTTAATCCTCAACAAAACCCTCCCCCCCCCGCCCCCAGACGCCCCATTTATCTTTTGTTGCGTCAAATAACAAATTTCAATTAGAAATCAATCCTCGTGGGACGCATATCTTCACTCCTCAGCTTTATTATTGTGCGACTATAGACTTGCTAGTTTCCGAACGCAATTCATATAAACTAAACCGAAGCAGATGCAACAAATAAATTAAAACACACAACTGCTTCAACTTGCAAATAGGCCTTAAAGATTGTACTTAATTACAACCCAAGGAAAACTTCAAAATAATGCACTTGATCAAGAATTTCATCTCAAGGCTTAGTTTCGCTTCACTTCAATTCCTCAAGTGTGTGTGTGTAGAGCCATTCTCACCTAATCACTTGTAACCCGATGAGTTTATGGATAAAAATGAATCATATTTAATATTGAAGATGTGTGTATAAATGAACTCCATAGGCCTGCTTTTCAAGTCACTCTCCACTAATGTAGACATGCACAGCACCAAGGATCAAGTAGGACTTTATTAAGCTTGTAACGTTTGGCTTGGGTGAAGGTATGATAAAGGATAATAATTTGGCTCAAATCACCCACAAACACATAAATCATTCAAGATTATGTGGAGCTCAACCCTTATAACACAACTTCTTTCAATTCACCAGGTTACTCCCCCAAACTTATTTAGAACACTCAATCTTTTTTTTTTTTCCAGAAAACAAAAGAAAACTACACCCCCACACTTTGTTGTTTCATTCTTTTTAAGAACACTTAAGGGTATAGATCTCTTATTCTTCTTCTTTTGTTCTTTTTTGTTCTTTTTGTTCTTTGTTTTTCTTTTTTTTTTTATTACACTTCCCCTCCCCCACACTTAAACAACACATTATCCTCAATGTGTAAGTACGTGGACGATAAGTATAGATTGGCTTTTTTTCTTTTTTTTTTCAAACACAATAGAACTCACTTGCATTGCTAATGACACATCCCAACCTCCTCTAACTTCCCAAAACCAGAACATAGCTCAAAATTTAATTGTGAATGATCTACATGCTCATAGGTAAGGGATAAACTGTTTGGAACAAATTCATTTGAGGTTAGGAAATCTTTTAGTGAGTTTACAAAGAAAAAGGCTTACAAAGGCTCAAAGGGGTAACTAGGGATCAATTTCAGTCAAGGTTGGCTATTAAGGCTCAACGGTCCAAAGATGGCCTAAATCATTTCCCCAATATTGCACAGTCTAGGATTTCGCCTCGAGTGACCATCAAACAAGTTCTAGAATTCATTGAAATCTGAAGAAACATTTAAATTACATAAACTTTTCTAAGTGAACAAATAACTCAGTGATAATAGCTCAGTGCTCAATGTTGCGCAAGGAATCAAAAGCAAAGCGAAAACCAATAAACATTTCAAGCACACAGATCCATGCATCATTTATCATTTTCCAAGAGTTATTCTTAATTAAATCATTATCTTATCATCGACCCACAAAATGCAAGAAAAGAGGTACGTGGCATTGTTACACCTGAGTCCAGATTGTATATTTCAACAATCCTTAGGACCAGTAGCCCGCAGACTTAAGGTTTCCAGCCTATATACCTTTATTATGAAAGGACAAAACGAGAAACAAGACACTTCAAACAACATGAAATAAACAAACTATAAATTTATTTGGAGAGAATACGTTTCAAGAGTTAAGGAAACTCCATATTCTGCCATTCTCAGATTTTTCCACAATTTTTTTATTAGTCAGAACTGGTAAAGACACAAAAATACATAACAACTCTAAATTACATAAAATTAAACCTACTCATGAAATAACAAAATCCAACAAGTCAGCAAACAAAAACAAGTCAGTTAGAATGGGTCTAAAAAGTTTAGAAGTTAGCCTCCTTATTCAGCCACTATGGATTGAAGAGATCCAGAATGCGTTTCAAGAGAACTTAAACTTTTTAAGCCACCACTCTAAAAGCAAAGATTAGAAAATATTACCTACGATGAAAGAAACAATCTGAAAAAAAACTCAAAAGAAATGACATAAAAAAAAAACTCAAATAAACACAATAAAGAGAAAGCAAACGAAAATGAAGCAAACCAGCAGATAGAGATTACAGATGGAGCGTTAAATCCAGTTTACGCCTCTTATTGCCTTCTCCAAACCAATCTATCCAAGATATTGTTGGATCAGGCGAATAGACGAATGCTTGTAATTTGTCAATTAACTCCCCTGCAGTTGAAGCTGTAATCAGGATTTGCCTCGCCGACTGTGAGATGAATTTTTTTTCTACTGCTTGATCAAGAAAAGACAACAAACCATCAAAAAAATTATTGACATTTAACAAACCAATGTGTTTCCGATGGATGTTTAGCTGTGCCCAAGAGGTGATTTGAAATATCTCCTCTAATGTACCATAACCACCGGGCAAAGCTATAAATGCATCAGATTTAATGACCATATGTGCAATACGCTCATGCATGCTAGAGACCTGTAACTCTTCTCCCATTGTATTGCCTATGATATCTCGCATAGCTAATGGTTTAGGGATAATGCCGAGAACTTTACTTCCTCCCAAGGATGCAGCTGTTGACACACACCCCATTAACCCAAGACTACCCCCTCCATAAATCAAATGAATACCCCTCGCAGCTAATGTCCTACCAAGATCAAGAGCTGCTGTTATAAACTCTCAATCTTTACCAAATTGCTATCCATAAAATACGCATATATTTTGGAATCGCCGAATTGGTGTTTTATCCATTTCAAAAAGTGCTCTAAACTTGTGCAAGACAATGATGTACGTTAGGTATTATGCGATTCAAGTGCAAGACAGGTTATAAAATGACATTTCAAAATATGCAGCATGGATCTATACACACGTAAAACTCTCAAATTTGACACATGGGGACATAATTTCGGTGGGGGTTGCTCGATGCAGATTTATCGCCCCAAAATTTGAAAAAATGAGATATGCTTTCGGCGAGGTTTGACAAAGCCTACACACTTGTCTCCCACGTGAAGCATGGAAAATGGAGATACACTTTCGGCGGGGTTGACAAAACCCCCACACGTGTCTCCCACGTGAAGCATAAAAAATAGAGATACACTTTCGGTGGAGGTTGACACAACCTCCACACGTGTCTCCCACGTGTACTTATGCCATAGGGTAGTCATATGGTTTGTCAAAAAGAAAACTTGAAATTAAAACAAACAAAATCAACAAACAACAACACCACAAAAACAACATTGATAATCAGATCAAACGAAACAAGAAAAAAAATTCTACAACAACAACACACATTCAAATATACAAGTAGTTGTGATTGTGGCTCACATCTTCCTCTGGTTTTTACGTCCAGTAACGGCTGAAACGCCTTCTATGAGTCGGGGATTTGCTTCCCATCCAGTTTTCTTATAAACTGGCAAACAGGGTCGTTTTTAGTCAGATTCCCTAGACTATAACACTGAAATTCATCACGATATTGTGTCCACAGATTAAGTAATTCACCCTGAACAAGTCCACAAGAATGTGACTCGAGAGTTAACAAAACATTATCCAGCGACTCATTACTCAAACCATTCTTAATAAATGAAAGTTTATCTTCTCTATTCCTGGACGCAAAACCTAATGAACGACAAGTCTGGTTACAATTCATCTAGCACATTTATAACATACTTGTAACCTTTTCGCTCTTCGCCTCTTGGCGTAGTAGCTCTTTCCTAGACCAGGCATGTTTTTGCGAGATTAATGTCCGGCTCACCGGACATTCTCACCTTGGCTTCGATAAGCCATCGGATATCAGCAGGCACATTTAGGAGCATCAATGCCCAAAGTCTAGTTATCCGTACTTTATAAATTTTAAACACAGCATTTTGAGGAAGTGAAGGAAAATATTTACGAATGTTCGACAGAAAGATATCAGCATCCATTGAAGAGGAGACAAAGAGAGATATTACCAATAATATGATTGAGTCTGTTCTTCTCCAAGATATGCACGTTTCAAACCTTCGGGCAATGGCTTCAACTCCCTTTTGGATGTTTCCTCAAGCTGTTGCACAAATGAATTCGAAGCACAGAATAATCAAATTAAACAAAAGGAAGGAAAAGAAAAGAGCAGAAACGAAACTAAAGACACATAAAAGAGATAACAATACAATAGCAAACAAAAGTAAAAAACAAGTAAAAAAATATAAAAACAAATAAGACAGATGGCAAAGAGAGATAAAACCTGGTCAATTTGATGCGTTCGAAACTAGCAAGTATACTAGTCGCACAAGTATACTAGTAAAATAACAAATTCAATTAGAATCAAAATCCCCGGCAACGACGCCAAAAACTTGATGCGTTTGAAACTAGCAAGTATACTAGTCACACAAGTAATAAAGTGATAAGTAGATATCGTTCCCACGAGGATTGATTCTAATTGAATTTGTTATTCAAAAGCAACAACAGAATAAATGGGGGGTTTTGTTGATGGATTAACTAAATGAAATATTAATGTAATTGCACAATAACACAACACAAAGTAAAATAGAGTGAAAAATCAATGAGAAACACCTGGTTAAGGGATCCTTCTCTGCCACAAGATATGGATTTGCGAATTAATCATAGAATTGTCATCCAATTACACCATTGAAATTATCAACCGTAGATAACAACAAGCTCTGTTATCCCAATCTTTCCTACTTTGTTGTTAAACAAAACAGGCTCTTTATTTAATCTCTATCCATTAAACAACCTAGAACAAGCTCTCTAAATTTAATTCAATGGATGCATTACGATAAGAAAGATAGGTTTATCTAAGCAATAAATACACAAGCTCGGATTATTTAACTTAGGTTGTATTCTCCAATTGCAATCTCTGAGCACAATTTTGCTACTAAGGATTAGAAATTCAAGACAATTACGGATCAAGATTTCTAGTCTAGCAATAGACAATATCCAGATTATATTCAGTTGGCCACCCAAATACAATCCGTAAGCAATCATAAGCATTAGATATGGGAAAATACAAGCAACTTCAATTAGAGAATTGGATAACAATTTCTTACACAATCAACTCACAAAATCCATATCAAGGGATTTGAAATCACCATCAACCAATTCAGATTTAGTTACACATATTCAATCAGAATAACAAATACAATACAGAGAAATTCCAGAATTGAAAAGGAAAGAAAGAACTTAGCAAATTATTTGAAAATCTTCTTTGTAGATGAATTTTCTTGGAATTGTAGTTCCTCCTCTTTCAAAATCTTCTTTCTCCTTTAAGAACTTCAAGGGATGAGAGAAATCCAGAAATGCAGCCTCCTCCCACGTTTTCCCCCTTCAAGTTATGAAAATAAAACCCTAAAATGTGTTTAAATACTCTGCTACAGTAACCTGCTACAGTGTCCCGTATTATACATGCGACAGTGATTTGTGGAATTACATTTCTATACTTCTCACACTGTTTTGATTACAACTTTTGGTACACTGAATGGATTTATAAACCGTAAATTTCTCCAGAAAATAGACTTCGAGAGTTTTCCAACGGTATATAATATGTCATCGGGTTCATTGTATATCAATACAATTAAATCCGAGAAGATGGTTGACTAGCAGAGGTGAAAATGAAGGGTTTTACTCCATTTTTTGTGCAAGTTGCTCCGAAACTCCTACAAACATCAAAACCACACAAAAACATAAAAATACCAAGGAATAGAGCAAAGAAACATGAACGAATTGATATGAAAATGATATATAAATAGACATTTATCGAATTCCCCCACACTTAGACTTTGCTAGTCCTCGAGCAACTACGACAATATGAAATAAAACTAAACCGAAACAGGAATCAACAAAAAAATTAAAACACACAAATGCTTCATCTTGCAAATAGGCCTCAAAGATTGTACTTAATTATAACCCAAGGAAAACTTCAAAATAATGCACTTGATCAAGAATTTCATCTCAAAAATTAGTTTCGCTTCACTTCAATTCCTCAAGTGTGTGCAACGGTGCCAAAAACTTGATGCGTTCGAAACTAGCAAGTATACTAGTCGCACAAGTAATAAAGTGATGAGTAAGATATCGTTCCCACGAGGATTGATTCTAATTGAATTTGTTATTCGAAAGCAACAATAAACTAAATGAGGGGGGTTTTGTTGATTGATTAACTAGATGAAATATATCAAGTAAAGAGTAACACAATGCAAATTTAAACAGATTGAAAAATTAATGAGAGAAACCTGGTTAATTTGATGGTCTACGAAAGGAATCTCCTTGAGACACAAAAATTGATCATTATTACCTTATTTTATTTTTCTTTTCTTTTTTTATTTATTTTTCAAAAACATTGGGTTGCCTCCCAATAAGCGCTTGGTTTAACGTCCTCAGCCCGACGTTGGTTCCATCATGGCAGGGTCCAATCTCTGCTGTGCTTCTCTATTGGGCTTGGGTCCTTCTTCCAACAGGAATTGGTGCATGCATATGGCTGGGCCTTGGATGTTAGCAATCGTCCACCCAATAGCTATTTTGTGGTCTGTAAGTATTTGGACGAGTTTCTCTTCTTGTATTCGTGCAAGGCCCATTTCTATTATATTTGGCAAAGGATCATTCTCACTCAATAATCCATGCCTCAAATGATCTGGAAGAAGCTTAAGCTCTAAGGCAGGGGCTGTCATCACAAAAGAAAGAATTTTCTCATTAGATAAAGAAAATTGAATGTATAAAACATCATACCTATGTGTGGTTATTGCTATGGTCTCATCTAAGCTTGCCACAACTTCCTCCATTTCTTTGGACACTTGTATCAAATTCCTGACTCATTGGAATTTTCTGTCCCTATATGCTCACTAATAGCTACATCCAATCCATTCTTGCAAGTTAACTCCAAATATTGTTGTGGCAACCCAAGAGGGGGGGTGAATTGGGTTTTTTATTTATCAATACGGAGTTAGAAAACTTTTCTTGAAAGATCAAAATTATTTAACTCTTTCTTTGAGAATAAAGGTGAAGAAGATGAAAATAGAATGCAATCAATAGAATAGCAATAAAGAACAATCACAAGTGCAAGTAAATGTAAAGAGCATAGAGATAGAGAGAGTGCAAACTCAATTTACGTGGTTCGGCAAACCTTGCCTACGTCCACGGGCTCCTAGCTCCACGAGCTAAGCTTTCCACTAAGTTGTAGAAATCTTTACAACTTGCTTGATGAACAACCTCACCAAGACTTTTTCTTTCAACTCTTGATGACACCACACCAAGAGTTCTTCTTGATGAACAACCTCACCAAGGCAACTTCCTTCAACTGTTGATAACACCACACCAAGAGTTCTTCTTGATGAACAAACTCACCAAGGCAACTTCCTTCAACTCTTGATAACACTACACCAAGAGTTCTTCTTGATGAATAACCTCACCAAGGAAAGAGTTCTCTCAAGGATAACTTTTATCCTTTACAAGAAGATCTCACTCTTACCACAATACAAGAACAAAGTAAATTTTTACAACAAAAGTATAACTATCTTCAAAGAGTAGATAAAGAATATAAAAGCTCTCTAGACTTGATATTTCTCTTGTTTTTTGCTTGATAGATGCTTCTCTTGCTCTTCTCTCTTTTCTTGCTGAATGCATGGGAGAAGGGCTCCTTTTATAGGCAAATGAGATGAACTTAATCAAGTGAAGACACCAACTCCAAATTTTCTACCCACCATAAAAACCGTAATCTTGTCTGCCATTTTTATCAATGTTCCGTTTGAAATTTGAAAATCTACAAAACATAAAAGATTTTCAAATTTGGATCTTTCCAAAGCATTAAGAATCAAGTCATTTGGATATCTGTAGCTCAAGATATAGCCATAACACCATTCGATGCTCATGTGACTTGATTTTTCTTTCTTGTGTCAGTCCACCAAATTGAATGATAATTCTGTCAGCCTTCCGTTTAAAATTTGAATTTTTTCAAAACATAAAAGATCTGCATATTTGAATAAGCTTTCCAAAACATTAGGAATCAAGGAATTTGGATATCTCTATCTCAAGATATGGCCAAAAGACCATTCGGTGCTCATGTGAGTTGATTTTTCTTCCTTGTGTCAGTCCACCAAATTGCATGTTAATTATGTCAGTCTCCCATTTGAAATTTGAATTTATTCAAAACATATGAAATGTGCCTCATTAAGTCAGATTTCCAATGCCATAAGAATCAAGTGATTTGGATATTTGTAGCTCAAGATATGTCCAAAAGAGTATTCGGTGCTCATGTCAGCTGTTTCTGTTTGTCTTTCAATTTGCATGATGATTTGGACGACCTTACACTTGAAATTTGAATTTCTTTAAAACATATAAAATGTTATAAATTGAGTAAGCTTTCAAAAGGCTCAAGAATCATGTCATTTGGACATCTGTAGAGAAATATATGACCAATTGATTGAACATTGCTCATGTGTCATATTCCTTGAATAAAAGCTTGTTCTTAAACTTTGGTGCCTTTAACATTTAGTCTTCTCCTTAGCTTCAACACTTCATTTTAATAAGCCTCTTCTTGATTTTAAAATTATTTCAATGATCTTACTCTTGCACTAAATAAACATGTTAGTAAATCTCAATTAATCAATGTGTATTGTTATCATCAAAATTATCATGTCGGCTTAGGGCTAAACTCAACAACGTCAACTGGCAAAAACGAATGAAGTCACTAGAGTACCTCATTGGCCTCAAAAATATTGAAACTATCACCTTGCCATCAAACTCTATGAGGAGAGTGCCATCATGAACATCAATCTTGATTCTAGCAGTTTTCGAGAATGGTCTCCCTAAAAGAATCGGAGTTGGATTAGGAGATGTCTGATCCTCTATTTCAAGGACATAAAAGTTTGCTGGGAAAACCAATTGATTCACCTGCACAAGCACATCTTCCACAACTCTTTTGGTATATGCATTAAAACGATCAGCAATTTGAATGGTAAAACCAATTTCCGCAAAAGGTCCAAGATTTAAAGAAGCATAAATAGAATATGGCATGATGTTAATAGATGCTTCTAACTCTAACATAACTCTTTCAAACTTGGTTTTACCAATGGTGCATGGCATGGTGAACGTACCTGGATCTTTGCACATTGGAGGAATTTTCCTTTGCAATACAGCTGAAACATCTTCCCCCACACTTACTTTCTCATTTCTTTTTAACTTTCTTTTGCTTGTACATAACTCCTTGAGACATTTTGTATAATGAGGTACTTGCTCGATAGCATCCAAAAGTGGTATATTTACCTCGATTTTGTGAGAAGTTTCTATGATTTCTTGTTCTTGTTCCTCCTTCGATTTTGCAAATCTACTAGGAAAAAGTGGAGGAGAAACATATGAAGGAATGGGAGTTATAGGATTTACCTGAGAAGTCAGTGTTGTGTTCATGGT
>SNVD02000498.1:0-132717 GCA_013180625.2 Boswellia sacra
CACTTATAATTTTTTGTTTGTTTGATAAAATGACTTGGGTAAGGTAGCAGCTTCAGGTTATATTTCTTTCAAAAATTTAAGTAATACTGTTATTGACTTGTCACTCCATCCTGAAAGACATTTAATGTGAAATAAACAAACAATGAAAGAAAGCTCGGTGAATGACTTACAACCTGGGTATAACTCTTGCTTGGTATCTTTTAACAAGTTATAAAATGATTCTACATCATCAATGGGAACTTGAGTACCTTCATCTATTATATCACCAATTACATCATCATTAATACCATCATCTCCTAAATTGAAATCGCCTCCAGAAATCCCAAATGCATCATTTAACAAACCATGCATATCATCCAATTGGTTTTCTTCTTCATTTCTTGCACTTGTTTCACACAATTCAAGTTCGCCATGGTATACCCACGTATTACGAAGATATCTAATGTCTATTCCATCGCACATCATATATTGCCTGCAAGGACAACTAATCTTTTCATTGAAACTAATATTAGAAAAAGCAAAATCCAAAAATTTTGTAACGACATCTCTAAATTTTGTGCTGATTCTTGAATCATGAATCTAACCCTTATCCATAAGAGACTAAATGAAGTTGATTCTACCAAACATACATAAAATTTAAAAAGTGTTAGTTTAATAACATAAAAAACTAAGTAAATCATTGGATTTATTATGCAATTGTTTCAGTTATAATTTGATCCTCTCATCTAACACATTACAATTAGAAGAAAATATCTTTATGTTTACATTTTTTCTTTTTCCTTTCTTTTGTATGAACAATATATATATATATATATATATATATATATATATATATATATATATATACATACGCACACACACACATATATATGTACGTATATATGTATGTGTCTTTAAGCAAGAAACATGTCACTTTAAAATATTATATATCTAACGATAAATAAAATTTTATATTTTATGAAATTTTAACAACTAATATAAGCATATGGACGAATTAAATTCCAGTATATAATTAGAACAAACATTATTGTTTGATAGCATATATACGACAACATTGACATTTAAGGTTTTGATAAATTTGACAAGTAAAAGCCATTAAAATCCTATTATTTTAAATGATTTAATGTTTGTTAACCAAATATTAGCTTATAATTTCTCAAAATATTTGTTGGATTGTTTATTTACCTTAAGTATCACTACATTAATTTTATATAATTAAGTTACAATATACTAACCAAATAATAAAGTACTTTAGAAAGGAATAAATTAATAGATGCTTGTGAACAGGGCTTTCATCCCATCAAAGCGTTTACGACCATAGACACTGTGTCAAAGCCTCTGTCGAGACTTAAGAAAATGCAAACGAGCCATGGAGTCACCACCTAATTATTCAATTGGGAATGAATGGGGGCAATTCGATCCCTCATTTCAGGACCTAAACTATCCGCATTTCTTCAGAGATGGGTTCGAGAAGTTTGGTACGAGTTATTCGACTTGCCCAGATCAAAGATCCGGCCTCCACTAGAGCATACCAAATAAGAATATCTCATGTTGACATACAATCCACCTAAGTTGTTAATTTTATGCACATATGTCATGTTTTATCTTCGTTAGTCATGTGAGGTGATTATTCAATCAAAGCAGAAGTATCTTCATACATAAACAGAAGAAGGAGAATAGATTACATTGCTTTCATACATGGGAGGAGGGAAAGAGGATTACAATAGTTGTTATTTGACAATAAATTAAATTCTACTTTAACGCTTCAAATATAACATTCATTCATTCATAAAATTAAAACATTCAATAATGGAAAGCATATTCATGCATATCAAGTCAATCAATTCGGGACTCGATAAATAGTGAATTCCTCACTATCATATTTGAGTATATTCAATGCTTATGAAGCCTTTTTCATGGCATTATTCAAATATGCATTCAATTATTCTAAGTGATGGTCCCTCACCGCCAACATGAGTCCACCACCACTTCATGGTATCATAAAATTAAACATGGATATTCAAACATGTGTTCACGTCAATCAATTAGAATTCTAACTAAAACCGTAATCTAGAATCATGGCATTTCGACCTAAATTTGATAAACCTATTACTATTCTAGCATAATTCATATCAATTCATAAGAAATCATGACACTTCTAGCCTATTCATAGTAATCATGGCATATTCTAGCCTAAGTCAAACAATCAAAATTAAACAAGGTCATTTTATCCTAATCCAAGCATTCAAATGGGTAATACGATAATTTTGACCTATTCTATGCTATTTCCTAGCATGCTTCAAAACAATTATAAGCTCTTGTAATCATGTTTCTAATCCTGTGCTCTTAAGCATCGTTCTAAGCATTCGCAGACAAAATTAAATTCCCAAACATGATTATAATAAAGAAGGCATAACAAACCGATCTCGGCATGCTTATCCATCTCAAAAGACAAATAAACATGCGTATTCTAAGCAAGAAACATAAGAAAATAGGGGGGAGAAGAGAAATATGCTCTCAAGATGTACCCTTTATGGGTTTAGAGCAATATATAACACCTGAAAAGCTTTAAACTGGAAAAGACTTCTCATATTCTTGAGCATATCTTCAAGATGGAGAAGTGATGATTATATTCAATAATCGGTATCTTGAGAAGTAAGCCGATGGGGGTTTATATAGGTGAGGGTTGGAGTTGAAAAAGGAAGCAAGGAAACGAAAAATGAAGGTTTCGAAATTTTCCAAGAATACACCACCAACAACTGGGCGGCTGTTGGCAAACTGTCGGGCAGCTGTCAGTCAATAGTCGAGTAGCTGTCTAATCATCGGGTGGCTGTTGGTCAACAATCGGGCGACCGCTGGTCAGCTATTCTCCTTTCAATCCTTCATATTTTGGCACTTTACAGTGTAATCCCTTCCGACCTTTATCTGTTCGATCGTGCATAACTTTTCAAGTTCAACTCTGATTTGCAATTCATAAATTTATACAAAAAATAGACATCCATTGCTTCACAACGATATATGACCCATCATCAGATTCCTTTTGGATTAATTTCTATGATTTTTTGCAGTGACATCTCAATTTTTGAGACATTTCATAGATTCCTTTTCACATTTCCTTTCTTGGCTTCTATGTGCATTTTGGTCATTTCTATGACTCAACATTCATCTTTGTTTCATCATCAATCTTCAAAAATTTAGTGTCTACAACTTGCCCCCTACTTTGGAGAAGTTTGTGAGGGACAAAAATCAACAAAGTACTATCGCTTCGTCTTTTCTCCTCATGTCTTGGCATTTTCACTTTGGTCTTTATTCTATTAGACTTTCTCGTCATCTTCTTTCTCCCCTTCTAATGCTACAAAAGGTGTGCCCATTCAATGGCTAAGGAGCTTAATCGAGGGCTAATGCGCCTATTTAAAGGCTAATTAAACATGGATATTCAAACATGTGTTCACGTCAATCAATGAGAATTCTAACTAAAGCACTGATCTAGAATCATGGCACTTCAACCAAAATTTGATAATTGTATAATGGTAATTCTACCTATTGCTATTCTAGCATAATTCATATCAATTAATAAGAAACATTTCTAGCCTATTCATAGTTATCATGGCATATTTTTGCCTAAGTCAAACAATTAAAATTAAAAAAGGCTATTCTATCCTAATCCAAGCATTCAAATGGGTAATAAGGCAATTCTAACTTATTCTATGATCTTTTCTAGCATGCTTCAAAACAATTATAAGTTCTTATAATCATGTTTCTAATCATGTGCTCTTAAGCATCATTATAAGCATTTGCAAACAAAATTAAATTCCTAAACATGATTCTAATAAAGAAGGCAAAGCAAACTTACCTCGACATGCTTATCCATCTCAAAAAACAAATAAGGGTCAAACAATTCATAAAACCATAAACGTGCGTATTCTAAGCAAGAAACATAAGAAAATAAGGGGGAGAAGAGAAATCTGCTCTCAGGATGTACCCCTTCTGGGCTTAGAGCAATATAAAACACCTGAAATGCTTTAATCTTGAAAAGACTTCTCATATTCTTGAGCATATCTTCAAGAGGGAGAAGAGATGATTATATTCAATAATCGGTATCTTGAGAAGTAAGCCAACGGGGATTTATATAGGTGAGGGTTGGAGTTGAAAAAGGAAGCAAAGAAACGAAAAATGAAGGCTGGAATCGAAATTTTCCAAGAATACACCACTAACAGCTGGGCGGCTGTTGGCAAACCGTTGGATGGCTATCAGTCAATAGTCAAGCAGCCATCTAATCATCGGGTGACTATTGGTGAACAGTTGGGCGGCTGTTGGTCAACTATTCTCCTTTCGATCCTTTATATTTTGGCACTTTGCAGTGCAGTCCCTTCCAACCTTCATCTGTTCGATCGTGCATAACTTTTCAAGTTCAACTCTGATTTGCAATTCATAAATTTATACGAAAAATAGACATCAGTTGCTTCACAACAATACATGACCCATCATCAGATTCTTCTTGGATTAATTTCTATGATTTTTTGTAGTGACATCTCAATTTTTGAGACATTTCATCGATTCCTTTTCACATTTCCTTTCTTGGCTTATATGTGCATTTTGTCATTTCTATGACTCGACATTCATCTTTGTTTCATCATCAATATTAAAAAATTTAGTTTCGACAACTTGCGTCCTACTTTAAAGAAGTTTGTGAGACACAAAAATCAACAAAGTACTATCGCTTCGTCTTTTCTCCTCATATCTTGGCATTTTCACTTTGGTTTTCATTCTATCAGACTTTCTCATCATCTTCTTTCTCTCCTTCTGCTCCTACAAAAGGAGTGCCCATTCAATGGCTAAGGGGCCTAATCAAGGGCTAATAAGCCTATTTAAAGGCTAAGGTATGCCCATTTAAGGGCTAAGGTGCCTAATCGGGGGCTAAAATGTGCCCATCTTAGAGCAGAGGTGTCCATTCAATAACGAATGTACCCTTCTAAGGGCTAGGATGTACCAAATCAAGGACTGAAGTGCCCATCTAAGGGTTGAGGTGCTCATTCCAAGGTGAATATGCCCATTCAAGGGCAAATGAAAGCATCCTTATGATGCTATGACAAAAAACTCCTCAGTGCACCTATTTCTTTGGGTTTCTAATACTCTTCAGTGTACCTATTTCTTAGGGTTTCTAGTACTTTTCAGTGTATCTACTTCCTAAGGTTTTGTAACATTCTTAAGTGCGCTATTCTAAGGGCTTCAAGCACTCTTAGGTGCACCTACTTCTTAGGCTTTTCAACACTCTTCCGTGCGCCTCTTATTAGGGCTTGTGCCTATTATAAGGACTTAAAACACTCTTATATGCACCTACTTCTTAGGGTTTTCAACACTTTTTAGTGTGCCTCTTCTTAGGACTTGTGCCTCTTCTGTGGGCTTAAAACACTTTTAAGTGTACCTACTTCTTAGGGTTTCCTTCTATTGCATGCCCACTAGGAAAACTTCAATCATGCACTACTTCGCGATCTTTAGACCTTTTCATTCTTCGTGCTTTTGGCTAATTATTCTTCATTTCTTTAGACCTTTTCATTCTTCGTGCTTTTGGCTAATTATTCTTCATTCTTTCTTCAATCTTTTCTGACTTTGCATTTGCCGGGTTTCATGCCCTTCTTTTGAGTATTCTTCATGCTTCTTTGATCTTCTTCAGTCTTTATATTCAACAGGTTTCATGCTCGAGTATTCTTAATTCTGTTCTTGATTCCTTCCGGTCTGCTGGAAAAATTCCTGATTTGTCATGTTCCCACATTCTTCATTCTTGACTTTTTTTGCATTTGTCATTCTCTTCACTGGAGAGTTCTTATCATGTTATTAATTCTTTGACTCATTGGGGATTTCTTCTATTGTCTTTGCAAGTTCCTACAAAATTCAAACATCTCTTAATGAATTCAAATTTTTACCTTCTTTGATGTGTTCTTTAACAAATTGCTTTCTAGTATCTGGATGAATTCTTCCACGTGATTCCGATCGAAAAATTCTATCGATCAAAAAATTTTATCGACTGATGTTACTCTTCTTTCTTTGTGAGTTGCTAACCTATTTCCATGGCCAGGTGTCACCAATGCTATTCAAATATTCCTTCAGTGTTTTAGGGTTGATGTGGAATCCTTCTTTTTCTTTTCTTTTCTCTCTATTTGCTTTCTTTCTCTTTTTTTTCACACATAGTATTTTTTTAATACAAAAATTCCTTCTTTTGTGTGATGTCTTTCCTAATGGCATTATGCATCATAATTTTCATTTCTATCTAAATTGGTAGGATCGACCACTTTTGAATCATACACCAATGAGAAAGGCGTCATGCCTGTCAAACTTTTGGGTGTTGTTCTATAACTTCATAGCATAAGCAACAACTTCTTTGCCCAATCTTTGTATGTCTGCACCATCTTGACCAACATCTTCTTGATTTTTTATACGCTGCCTCTGTTGCTTCATTTATCTGTGGCCTATATAGAGATAACTTATGATGTTCAATCCCATACTTCTCAAATAAGGCTTTAGTCTCAGCTTGGAAATGAACCCCATTGTTAGTGACAACGTGATGTGGTACTCCAAATCTGCATATGATATTCTTTTCAATGAACTTCGCCATCTTCTTTGCTCTCCAGTTTACTGTAAGACTCAGCTTCTATCCACTTGGCAAAGTAGTCAATCTCCACCACCATATATCGATGCCTATTAGAGGCTGACGACCTCATCTCACCTACAATGTCAATGCCCTATGTAGTAAAAAGCCACAGTGCTGTCATCCTTAGTCTCTCCAAGGGCGGTTGGTGAATCAAGTTTCCATTGATCTGGCACTGGTGACACCTCTTCACAAATTGTACATAATCTGACTCTATGGTTAGCCAATAAAAGCCTTGCCTCATTTTCTTCTTCGCAAGCATTAATCTATTCGTGTGTGGCCCATATACACCACTATGGATTTCTTCCATTAGCCTTCTTGCTTCTTCCTCATCGACACACCTCAATTGCATCCTGCCAAAGCATTTGTGACCACAACACTGTGTTAAAGCCTCTTTTGAGACTTAAGGGAACACAAACGAGTCATGGGCACGTCTAAAGAAAGGAGTCACCACCCAATTATTCAATTGGGAATAAATAGGGGCAATCTGATCCCTCGCTTCAGGACTAAACTACCCTCATTCCTTCAAAGATGGGTTTGGGAGGTTAGGTACAAGCTTTCGACTCGCCCGAATGTGAATCTGACCTCCACTTGAGAAATACCAAATAGGAATAGTTCGTGTTGTAACTTAGTCCACTTAGATTATTCATTTTATGCACACGGTTCCATTTTATCTTCATTAGTCATGTAGGGAGATTATTCAATCAATGTCAATTATATAAGCATCCATAGAAAGAGGGAGGAGAATGGAGTTACATTTCCTTTCAAACATGGGGAAAGAGGAGAAGATTGCAACATTGCTATTCAACAATAATATGATGTTCCATACATTCAGGTACATTCAAAACTCAATAGATGATGAATTCCTCACTACCATATGTGAGTTTATTCAACGTCTATCAAATTTCTTACATATTCATCTAAACATAGCTAAGGCATTCATTCTTAATGATTGTCCCTCACCATCAATGTGAGTCCACCATCACTTCATGACATTATACAATTACACTTCTAAATATGCAAACATTCATACATAAACAAATTATAAACCAAAGCCATAATCTAATATCATGGCATTGTAACCTAAATTTTGATAAATTCTATCATGGCAATTCTACCTAGAGCTACTATAGCATAATTCATATCATGTGTCATCATAGCATTCCTAGCCTAAAACATAGTATTCATGGCATATTCTAGCCTAATTCATGGCATTCATGTCATATTCTACCCTAGTTCAAACAATCATCAATCATAGCACAAAAGGGCAAAATGGTAATTCTACATATTCTTATGCTATTTCCTAGCATTCATCAAAGCAAGTAAATTTTTCTAGTATGATTCTAATCACGTGTGCTTAAGCATGATTCTAAACATGTTCTTGTTAATCATAATTCTAAGCATCGCAATGAAAGTAAATTCCTAAGCATGATTCTGAAAAAGGAAAGTTTGCAGACTTGCCTTTACAAGCTTATCCATCTTGCAAAACAAATTGGGTTAGAACAATTCATAATAATCCTAATCATGCTCCTAAGAATAAAAATAAAATCCTAAAAATGCTTTTTCTAAGCAAGAAATATAGAAGAGAAAATAGGAGGGAGAAGAGAATTCTACTCTCAAGACGTACCCTTTTTGGGTTTAGAGCAATAGAACGCCTAAAAAATTATTCTAAAAAAGACTTCTCAAATTCTTAAGCATGTCTTCAGGAAGGAGTGTAAACACTAGATTTTTAAGGCTTGAGAATGAAGTGAAAGATGAATGTTGAGCAAAGAAAATGACCAGAATGACCTTGAGAGTCAAGAAGAAAAGTGTGAAAAAAAGATGATGAAGAGTTTGAAAATTTGACACATGACTTTGAAAAATCATAGAAATTAATCCGAAAGCAATCTGATGAGGAGTCATATACCTTTGTGAAGCTATGGATGTCTAGTTTTCATAGAAATTTACAGATCACAAATCGGAGTTGAATTCCAAAAGTTATGTATGATTGAAAGAGCAAAGGTTTGAAGGGATTGCATCGAAGGATGATGAAAAAGGTAGGGGTCGAAAGAAAATTAGTTGACTGGCCATTAGACAGCCGCCCGACTATCCAAGATAGCTGCCTGACCATATGATAGCCGCTCAACTATGGGCCAATGGCCAGGTATCCATCAGATGGCCGCCTGACCCTTGTTGGTTTATTTTCAAAAATTTGCTTAGAAAATTTCCTTTTTCGTTTGCACCCTTCTTCTATATAAACCCTACTCCTCTACTTTATAAGGCACACCGATTGTCAAAGACAATTATCTCTTTCTCCCTTTTGAAGACACACTCAAGAATTTAAGAAGTCTTTTCTAATTTTTTTTAATCGTTCTATTGGTCTAAACCTTGAAGGGGTACGTCTTGAGAGTAGAATTTTCTCATCCCTCCCATTCTCTTTTATTTTTCTTGCTCAGAAAAAGCATATTTTGATATTATTTTTATGATTAGGAGCATGATTAGGGTTATGAATTGTGCTAACCCAATTTGTTTTGCAAGGTGGAAATGCTTGTCAAGGTAAGTCGTCTTTCCTTTCTTTATTTACACAAGAGTAAAATGGTAATTCTACCTATTCTTATGCTATTTCCTAGCATTCATCAAAGCAAGTAAATTTTTCTAGTATGATTCTAATCATGTGCTCTTAAGCATGATTTTAAACATGTTCTCTTCAATCATGATTCCAAGCATTCGCAAAGAAAGTAAATTCCTAAGCATGATTCTAAAAAAGAAAAGTTTGCGGACTTACCTTGACATGCTTATCCATCTTACAAAACAAATTGGGTTAGAACAATTCATAATAATCTTAATCATGCTTCTAAGCATAAAAATAAAACCCTAAACATTCTTTTTCTAAGCAAGAAAAATAAAAGAGAAATGGGAGGGAGGAGAGAATTCTGCTCTCAAGATGTACCCTTTTCAGGTTTAAAGTAATAGAACACCTAAAAAATTATATTGGAAAAGACTTCTCAAATTCTTGAGCGTGTTTTCAAGAGGGAGAAAGAGATGATTGTATTCGACAATCGGTGTGAATTACAAAGTGAAAGGAGTAGGGTTTTTATAAGAGAGGGGTGCACACAAAAAAGGAAGTTTTTCAAGCTAACTTCCAAAAATAAACTAACAAGGGCTGGGCATCCATCCTCAAACAGCCAGGGAGCCATTTGATGGATGCCCAGCTATTGGCATTTTCGGGTTGTTAGATGGCCGCGAAGCTGTCTTGGACAACTAGGCCACTGTCTAATGGCTGATCGATCAATTTCTAGTA
This sequence comes from Boswellia sacra, assembly GCA_013180625.2. Lineage (NCBI taxonomy): Eukaryota > Viridiplantae > Streptophyta > Magnoliopsida > Sapindales > Burseraceae > Boswellia > Boswellia sacra. Next base: position 9,927 of record SNVD02000498.1, read on the forward strand.
GCCCCTTTCCATTTTTGTATTCCTTCAATACAGCCCCCTTTAGACCCCTATTCCTTCGATCGTGCATAACTTCTCGAGTTCATTTTCGATTTGCGATCTGTAAATTTCTAAAAAAGTAGACATTTGTAGCTTCCCAACGGTGTATGACTCATCATCAGATTCCTCCCGAATTAATTTTTGTGATTTTTCAAAATCTTATGTCCGTTTTCCAGACTCTTCACCAACTTCTTCTCACCCTTCTTGATCTTCAAGGGCATTTTGGTTATTTTTATTGCTCAACATTCATCTTCATTCCTTCATCAAGCCTTGAAAATTCAATGTCTACAACATCCCTCCTTGATGGCGATTAAATTATTGGGCCAACCTTAGTAGTACGGCCCTATCTCTCTTGCTACTCTTATCTGGTAAAATCCTCTCTTCCAGGTATCTCTTTAAGTCATAGAACGATGGCTTCTTATCCATTTTGACCTCTATTACATGAGGTTCCATATAACAAGGACCCCATGCTTGTGATATGACTTTTGGTCTCACCAACAATTCTTGGGTACTCACCCAAACTAATGCCAAACAAGCCAAAACATCAGCCATCTGATTCTCATTTCTATAGAGATGGGTACGGGTACACTGCTTGAACTTCCCAATCAACCTTCTATAGTGCTCAAGGTACGATTTCAATGTTCCTTTTTGTAGATTTCAATCTTTATTAGCTTGAGAGATGACTTGTTTTAGATCTTCCAACACTTCTATTTCACAATGCCCATTACAACTACAACTTCTAAACCAAAGGCACAGGCTTCATATTCAGCCATGTTGTTGGTGACTTTCAACTCCAATTTCTTAGTGAATGGAATGGCTTCTTCAATTGGTGATACTAGAATAACTCCTATTAACTCATGGCAAATGTCCCCATTTTGTTCTTATGGGTGACTTGACATGTGGCATTCGTTCATGGTTCCATGAGGCTCGAGTTGATGTTATCCCAATCATAAGAATTTACATCCACAGTCATGCAATTCAACTTAGGTTTTGGATATTCATCTTATTGGAAATTTCTAGATTCATCTACATGGGCTTGAATCTGAAGGGTCCAATGGTTTAAGCTCCTTCGAGCGAGAGATACCCTTTTGGGCCTGTCTTTTTTAATACCAATCACTACAAGAATTTTTTGTATATTTGTCACTTTGTATTTTATTTATTTGACATTTTTTTTAGAAGTGAGAACTATAATACTCATCTAAAAGTTAAACCTGAATTTTTATCTTACTTGTCACATTTTGTCCTTTTTTAATAACATATTTATCATATTTTTAATAATAGTGACAAAAATATTTTTTTATGTCTTTTCCATATTATCTTATCGTTTTGGCTCCCCTCTCTTTATTTTTCCCCCTATCTTTTCTTTTTCCCCCTTCTCATCATTTTGCCCTAGCCGTCACATTTTCTCTTCTTCGTTAACGCCAAAAATGCTGCCCTGCTTCTTCTCTTCCTGGTTTCCCTCGTCTACACCGGCCTCTCTCAACCCCGCCAGCTCCTCTCTCGCCCCAACACTCCTCTGAATGACATCATCTTCCTCGACCCCCTCCTCTCCGATTTCGATGACTCTGTTTCCTCCAACAACAATGACGACAAGATCGACGAGCTGGATACCATCGATGAAGACCAGGAAAATGACGCTGGAGATGCTGAAGCTCAGGATCAAGGCTGCCCTAAGATTTCCTCATATGGGTATTTTGTCGATCACGTTACGGGCTATATTAGACGTGCCTTTGAGAAGAAATCAATCATTCTCTGCGATGCTTCCTTATGACAGTAAGTTCTTTCCATCAGCGTGATGAATTGCAAAATTATTACGTCTTCTTGAATTTATTTTTTGATTTCAAACTGTAATTGGTTTGTTTGTTAGATGATTTAAAATAGGTAGGATTGTAATTGAAAATCTTGTTCCAACGATGTAAGAGGAAAAAGATAAATTTATAAATATTGTTTTTTGTTCAATTATATGGAGTCGGGCGGCAGCGCCAGCCCCATTCCGGAGCTCATCCACCAGCCGATCGAGGAGGAGAGGGTGCTCGTCCGCCAGACCTACCGCTGGAAGAGGCAAGGTAAGTTTGGAGGAGGAGGAGGCAGCGGTAGTGGTCGTCCAGCGGATGAGTGGAAGCCGTCCTTATCCGTGATTTCGGAAGATTTTGTGATGGATAAATCGAAAAGCGAGGAGGAGAGAATCGTTAAGAGGAAGACCGGCGCTGCTTCTCACCGGGACAAAGTCCGAGTTCGTAGCTACAGCCGCGATAATGGGTAACCACTTTAACTATAACTCTGTTCTTTCTTGTTTGATAATCATAAAACGATGCCATGCCTTTTGAAAATTTCATTTTTTTCTTAAAGTATAGTAAGGCAAAGCAAAACAAAACATTTCAAGTATTTAAAAATTATTTTTGATTCTAAATCTTTGTCTTATTTATTTATCAATGAAACTGACATGGTCTGTTTGCGATTTGTTTGCGTTTCTCCGCTTTTTATTATTTTTTAGTTTTTAATTGCATTTAAGAAGATTAATTTGAACTGATTGAGTAATACTTATGCGTATTTTGTTTTTTAGGCAAACTCCATCACTAACTGTAATTCCAGCATCCTCTCCAACTCCTTTCATGTTTTGAAGGCTCTTCACTTTGTATTGCAATCAATCAATCAAATCAAAATCCATGGTCAGAATTGTGTGTGGATGTGGGTGTATATACAAATAGTCATGTAGGAAAATGAGTAATGTAAATTGAAGTTTGTTTGTATTAGAGCCTAAATGTGTTCTCAAATAGAGCCACATCTTATTCCGGTCAAATCTAAGTGTAAATGCCAAATATATTTACATAGATAGTTAATTATCTTCCAACCTGGATTTGTTGTGATCAGTTTTAAGTTTGCACTAGAGTCCTCCGCCTCTGATATTTGTACTTTTGTAATCACAGATATTAGATTATTTTTTTATAATTGTTCAAAAGATTAAGATGTTAATTTGTTACGAGAATTTTTATCAACATATTCGATAATGATTGAGTTTTATGCTAAATAAATAAGGCCTGACATTATTAGGGTTGATATGCAAAGCAATAATAAATTCTTAAAGCGACTAATTAAAGTTGTTAATGCATATCTGACAAGTCATAATATGAGCATTTATAAATATTTCCAAAAGATAAATATATAAATATTCTTTTTACAGTTAAATTCACGTTCAGGTTTTCAATAGCCTTATCTATGTTTTTGTTTATAGATACAAGAATGGTGATAGATTAAGGCCTGATCATGAAAAAATCGTTGTGGAAAGGTTGCTTCCATATCATCCCAATTATGAGAAGAAGATTGGTTCTGGAATCGATCACATCATGGTATGTTCAATTCTTCATAACTTTGTTTGATTTGTCATGGGAACTTAATTTTATTTTCCATTCTATATATGCTAGCTCACTCACCCTTTCTCTACAGAGCGGCTAGGCCATTTAATTAATTACTTTTGAATTGATAATCCTTTTGTCATTGGATTAATTATTGTCGTTGTCTATTAATTTGTTCTTCTGTTTTCTCATTTGACGAGCTAGATGGGTTATCATCCAGAATTTGAAAGAATGAAATGTTTACTAATAGTTAATAAAGACGGCGAGGTAATGGATTTCTCGTATTGGAAATGTATAAAGGGCTTGATCAGGAAGAAGTACCCATTACACGCTGAAAGTTTCATTGTCAGACACTTTTGTCGACGCTGGTGCAGAGAATAAACTTCAAACATTGGCTCCCTCCAACTCTTAGCACGATGTCATCACTCCATCAGCACGTGGGCATAAACTTCACACCTTTCAAAAATATTCTTCTTCTTATGCTGACCTTGCCAAAGCTACATAACATCTCCAAGAGTAAAGAAAGAGGAAAAAAAGTTTACTTTTGGGGTCATCTAAACTCAATATCTTTAGCTGTTTTTCTAGTAAAGTATATTAATCAGGTGAGTCAATTGTACCTTTTCTTTTTCTCTTTTTTGAACTGAAACATGATGGCTGGATCTGCCATGTTCTTCCAGGGATGGTTTCAAAAGCAGCAGTTGTGATGATGATTGGTCTTCTGGGAATGGTTTACCAGGCCACACAACTTCCTCCTCCACATACTCCTACTGGGATACTAGAAGATCCTCAAAATTCCCATTTGGTAGGCTAACAGGTGCATCTCTTATAGTTCCAATCATCAATTATCAATGGCCTTCTCTCCCTGAGAATCTGGTAAAAGTGGATTACAGGAGAAGACTTGTTCTATGGTCACTCGGGATGGCAAAGTATGCTCTTGGACTACTTTACTGGTGGGTTACTCAAAAATGGTTCCCTTTAACTTCTGTTTATTGTCGTCATTAATTTCTGTTTGGTGTGTATAAATTTTATGTGCTGAAGTTATGAATCTTTAATTCATTCCTATTTTGAAGATTATTTATATTTAAGTACTTCATCTGGATCTCTGTTTTCTATTCAGATTTTATTGCGTAATTTTTTACTATATCTCAATTGGTATAATTAATGTTAGTCAGTTGTCTTGTTCTCATTTTGACAACTGGGAGGCTTTTTATTAATCTCTCTGTTGCATTTTTCTGATGAGGAGTTATTCAATTGAAATTGGAATGCTACATAAGAATCTCTTTTAATTTTAATGAAACAGACTTGATAATAGTTTCTGGTTAGGTTTTGTGTTTGTAGTATATGTGCGATGTCGTGCCAATAGCAAGATGGTCAATTACTATTCAACTAACTGATTTTATCTTATAAATAATGCGATGAGGGGACAACTTCTATTGTTGTCTTGGCTGGGAGCTACTAAGGGAGGCAGAAAAGCTGGTGGCAGCTAAGATTCACCTAATGACTATAATATCTGGTTTTTGCCAGGCTTCTGCTTGTATATTGCTTCTGCTTGGTCTTCCTGTAGAGTTTATTATCAGTGTTTTTCATCATCAATGCTTCATTGCATTTTGCTTCTTTTGTGTTATTTTTCCTTTGACTGTGCTTGATTGTTCATTAACCTTACTAAACTTGAATATTGAGATCTTATTATGGTCACTTTATGTTTGGAAAGGAGGCAATACATAATTTGCATCTTTACTTCTATGCATCATTTTTCTCCATGAATTAGCAGGGCAGCATGCATATATTCTGAAAAATATTTTGTAGTTACTTTCTTGCATCTTTTATGCCGATAAATTCTCTTAATTGTTGTCCAGGTTACCGAATGGCTGCTGAATGTGTTCATAATGTGTTGTTGCAGAAAGTCATGGATAATAAAGAGGATGCAGGTAGTAATATGTTTATGCACATGTTCACTTAGGAATTTGTTATCCTCTGAGGAAGTTGTTCGTTTCACAATGATTCACCTTTATCTTTTTTCATGGACTGCCATAGTACAAACTGTTCTAGATATTGATCATAGCACATTGATTAGATTCTTTAGGTGTATGTTGGTCAAAGTACAACAAAAGCCTCTCAATAACGGATAATGGCCTGAAAATTTTTACCTATTTTATTTTTTGACACATGACACTATTGGATAATGCAGAGAAATTCAAGTCAGACTTGATGAAGATTGCAATGACCACATTGAGTTCCAAAATTCTCTCACAGGATAAGGAACATTTTGCACAACTGGTTGTAGATGCTGTTATGAGGCTAAAGGTGATTTTAATTAGCATTGATGAGTTTAAGGGACTACTGATATGTTTTCTTGGTGCTTGACTATGGATACACTTGAGAATGAAGTTGTGAATGTTTTCTCTCTTGAACTCAAACTTATATTGAGATTCTGCGCATATTCTTGTGTGCGTGACATTTGCATGGGCACGATTAGGTTTCCTATTTTTTATTCTATCCTTTTAAAGCACGATTTGACAACAAACAATTTACATGTTTCATATAAGGTTTACTCTATGAATGTGCTAGATTGATATCGTATTTTAGGCATACCTTCTTTTGCTTGACGTTTCCCCTATTTTTATGTGTCCAAACAAATAAAATGATTGGTTTTAAGTGTTCTAATAGCACTTGTTTTCATTCTTGTTTTCTTCCTCCTCTAGAATTCATCTTTTGCCGGTATATGCATTATGTGTTTTGGGGGCAATAAGTTGTGTTGTTATCAGCAGTCATTATGTTTGAAATTTTATTTTTCTTTATTGGTTATTTCTGACAATGATGTTGTAAATTGCAGGCCAGCACAAACTTAGAGTCCATCCAAACTATCAAAACCTGGAGGATCGCTAAAGGATTCCTTTCTAGATGAAGGGTGGGTGCCTAAACTTAGACTTATTACACTGGGTTCTTTAGTCTTTAATCCAACCAAAAACTAAAGCATCTTATAGTTATCTTTTTAATTGTTTGAAAATGTCGACATGCATATGCTTTTTTCGCATACATGTAGAACTTTCCATGCATATTCAAGCTAAGATCTTCTGAATATTACTTTGCTTCTTTTTGTAGTTGGTAATGGCTGATGATCTTGTACAAGAGTATGTTATTGGAACTCATTACTGAAAGACCCACTATTTGAAGAGATACTCTAAATTCTGTTCTGTGTTTATGCCACTAACTGGATCAATCACGTTTATATTTCCTAGATGATTGTTGGATGGGTGATATGTATTTTGATGTGATTGTACCTTAATTTTATTGAAATAGTTCCAGTCATATTAGGGACATGTATTGGCTGGTGATGGTAATAGTTTGATCTATACACATGTTGTGTAATATCTTTTGTACATTATATTCTACTTTTGTAAGACATTTTGATGTGATTATGAATTTCTAAAATTTTTAAAAAAACCTATTATATATACTTGGCGGTCAGAAACTGCCAAGTATATATTATTTTTTAATTTTAAATATAACCATACTTGGCGGTCAAAAACCGCCAAGTATATATTTTTTTAATTTTTTAAAACGATTTATACTTGGCGGCCAAAAACCGCCAAGTATAGTCATATGCATATTTGGCGGTCTTATGACCGCCAAATATGCTGAATTGACCATATTTGGCGGTGCCATTGGTGGCGCTTTCAAGACCGCCAAATATGGTCATTTTTCTTGTAGTGAATTCAATGGTACATGCTTAAAGGTGGTGACACCAACATGAATCATGTAGGGGTTGAATGGAGCCAAAGACTTCTCATGTCAATACCACACGACTGGTTTAGGTAGTTTGTGCTCATTGCGTGCAAAAGTGCAGTGATGCAAAGACTCAAAATATCAACATCAGCTATTAGAATTTGGCATCCCAATCGAAATCAACTTCTCTTATCCCCAACAGAGTTACCAATGTGAATGGTGCTTTCATCCTGCCATAGCATTTGTGACCACAACACTGTGTCAAAGCTTCTTTTGAGACTCAAGGGAACACAAACGAGCCATAGGCACATCTGGAGAAATGGAGTTGTCACCCAATTATTCAATTGGGAATGAACGGGGGAAATGCGATCCCTTGCTTCAGGACTTGAACCACCATCATTCCTCCAAAGAGTGGTTCGAGAATTGACATACGAGCCATTCGACCCGCCCGGATCAATAGCCGGCCTCCATAGGGCATGCCAAATAAGAATATCTTATGTTGACATACAGTCCACTTAAGTTGTTAATTTTATGCACATATTTCATGTTTTATCTTCATTAGTCATGTGAGGTGATTATTCAATCAAAGCAGTGATATATTCATACATAGAAAGAGGGAGGAGAATAGATTACATAGCCTTCATACATGGGGGAAAGGAAAGAAGATTATAACAGTTGTTATTCAACAATAAAGTAAATTCTATTTTAACACTTCAAATATAACATTCATTCATTTATACAATTAAAACATTCAATAACAAAAAGCATATTGATGCATGTCAAGTCAATGAATTCGAGACTCGATAAATAGTGAATTTCTTACCATCATATATGAGTCTAATCAATACTTATCAAGCCTCTTTCATGGCATTATTCAAACATGCATTCAATTATTCTAAGTGATGGTTCTTAACCACCAACGTGAGTCCAACACCACTTCATGGCATCATACAATTAAAAATGGTATATTCATACATGTGTTCATAACAATCAATTAAGATTCTAACTAACGCCTTAATCTATAATCGTGGTACTTCGACCTAAATTTGATAATTCTATCATGGTAATTCAACGTATTGCTATTCTAGCATAATTCATATCAATTCATAAGGAATTGTGACATTTCTAGCCTATTCATAGTAATGGCATATTCTAGTCTAAGTCCAACAATCGCAATCAAACAAGGCTATTCCAGCCCAATCCAAGCATTAAAGGGGCAATATGGTGATTCTTACCTATTTTATGTTATTTCCTAGCATGCTTCAAAACAATTATAAGTTTTTCTAATCATGTGCTCCTAAGTATGATTCTAAGTATTCACGAAGAAAATTAAATTCATAAACATAATTCTAATAAAGAATAGATAGCGAAAATACCTCAACATGCTTATCCATCTCGCAAAACAAATAAGGGTTGAAAATTTCATAAAACCCTAAACATGCTCCTAAGCATAAAATTAAACCCTAAACATGCGTATTCTAAGCAAGGAAAATAAGCAAATAAGAGGGATAAGAGAAATTTGCTCTCAGGATGTACCCTTTCTGAGTTTAGAGTAATATAAGACTCCCAAAAAGCTTTAAATTGGAAAAACTTCTCAAATTGTCAAGCATATCTTCAAGAGGAAGAAGAGATGATTATATTCAATAGTTGGTAACTTGAGAAGTGAGCCAATGGTGGTTTATATGGGTGAGGGTTAGATTTGAAAAAGGAAGCAAATAAACAAAAAAAGAAGGTTGGAATCGAAAGTTTCCAAGAATACAGCACCAATTGCCAGGCTGCTATTAGTCAACTATCGGGCGGCTGTTGGCTATTGGTCAACAGTCGAGCGGCTGTTCTTCCTTTGGTCCTTCCTATTTTGGCATTTTGCAATGCAATCCTTTCTGACCTTTGTCTATTCAATCACACATAACTTTTCAAGTTCAACTCTAATTTCTAATTTATAAATTTATATGAAAACTAGACATCCGTAGCTTCGCACTGGTATGTGATTCATCATCAGATTTCTCCTAGATTAATTTATGTGATTTTTTGAAGTTACATGTTAGTTTTCAAGACATTTCATCGATTCCTTCTCACCTTTCCTTTCTTAGCTTCTAGGGGCATTTCGATTATTTCCATCATTTGACATTATCTTCATTTCATCATCAATCCTAAAAAATTTAGTGTCTACAATGCCTACAGATTTATTTATTACAAAAGGGTCTAAAAAATAGTATAATTTTTATATCACTAACAACCTGCTCATGCTTATTACAAATATTTACACTCAAGGAAGCCTACTTATAATGCATGGCTACTTATATTCATAATAACTAAGATTAAGATATAGTACATACAAGTATCTCTCTTTTACAAATTGATACTTGTAGGATCATGTGACCACCACCTATTTACTCATATTTGAAATTTTATACTACTACTAGCATGTCTCTTACATACAATAGGGTCTTTCACTCCTATCTATGTGTACTTAATTATGCCAGCTCTGAACAAAGTCTTGGATAAAAATTATGTTTATAAGTTCTCAATCAATAATAGCTATCTTAAAATAAATGTCTACTTAACAATTTTATGAAGACTATGTGAAAAAGAAATTAGAGGAAATATATATAGATTATCAACCATCAATGCTAAAGAGTTATAAAATTAGAATCACAAAGTACATTTCAACTAGTCGTCAAATATCTTGCATACATATTGTTTTTTGATACTGATAAAATTTAGATAAAATATACCAACCTTAGTCTCCTTATGCTTTTCTTATTTCTGTTATCCTAACCTTAGACTCTTCAAGCTTTTTGTATATGCTTTCTGCTATCAACAAGGTAATATTTCATTCCTAGTGTATTAACAAACAAAGTAGGGGTGGCAATTTAGGTCATGACACGTGAACCCGATATGAGACGGCACAACACAAAAATTTGTAGGTTTGGGTTTGCCTTAATGGTGTTCATGTTAGAATTTTCAACGTGTTTAATAATCATGTCATGTTTGTGTCGAGCGCCTTCAACCCACAAACATGATTAGGACACGACTAATTTATGACACGAATCTATTTATGACACACACATATATGAAACACGATTGACACAAATATAAATTAAAACATGATTAACACGATTATTGATATGAATAATATTTTATAATTTTACACATCTTAAATAATACAAATTAAAAATTATAATATTTTATTATATTAATATAACTAGAAGGCAACTAGACGCATCACCTTTGATTTCTAATTTCCTAAATCAAATATTGAAGTTTGCATTATTTCTTGGTATTTAGTTTTATTTAATTTTGTATATTATGTTATAGCTTTTTCATTTAAAAATAGGTTTTAATGTATAATCGTGTTCTAACTGTAACTGTGTCATAATCGTGTCGTAACTATAAATTGGTTGTGTCAATTATGTAAACGTGTCATAGTCGTGTTAGACGGCTCGTATTCGTGTCTAACATGAATAAGGACCATTTATTATTCGTGTTTGCGCGTGATAGGTGTTTATTTATGTATTACTTTCATATCAATTTCTCTATGTTTCTTTGCTATATTCCTTGGTATTTTTATGTTTTTGTGTGGTTTTGATGTTTGTAGGAGTTTTGGAGCAACTTGCACAAAAATGGAGTAAAACCCTTCATTTTCACCTCTGCTAGTCAACCATCTTCTCGGATTTAATTGTATTGATATACAATGAACCGATGACATGTTATATACCGTTGGAAAGCTCTCGAAGTCTATTTTCTGGAGAAATTTACGGTTTATAAATCCATTCAGTGTACCAAAGTTGTAATCAAAACAGTGTGAGATGTATAGAAATATAATTCCACACAATCACTGTAGCATGTATAATACGGGGCACTGTAGCAAGTTACTGTAGCAGAGTATTTAAACACATTTTAGGGTTTTATTTTCATAACTTGAAGAGGGGGAAACAACTTGGAGGCTGCAGCTCTGGAATTCTCTCATCTTTTGGAGTTCTTGAAGGAGAAAGAAAGCTTGGAAAGAGGAAGAACTACAAATCTAAGGAGATTTGCAAACGATTTGCTAAGTTTCTTCCTTTCCCTTTCATTTTCTGGAATGTTTTTGTATTGTATTGTATTGACTATGTTTTTGAACATGTATAACTGAATCTGAATTGGTTGAGGGTGATTTCAAAGCCCTTGATATGGTTTTTGTGAGTTGATTGTGTAAGAAATTGTTATCCAATTCTCTAATTGAAGTTGCTTGTATTTTCCCATATCTAATGCTTATGATTGCTTGCTGATTGTATTTGGGGTGGCCAACTGAATATAATCTGGTTGTTGTCTATTGCTAGATTAGAAATCTTGATCCGTAATTGTCTTGAATTTCTAATCATTAGTAGCAAAATTGTGATCAGAGATTGCAATTGGAGAATACAACCTAAGTTAAATAATCCGAGCTTGTGTGTTTATTGCTTAGATCAACCTATCTTTCTTATCGTAATGCATCCATTGAATTAAACTTAGAGAGCTTGTTCTAGGTTGTTTAATGGATAGAGATTAAATAAAGAGCTGTTTTATTTAACAACAAAGTAAGGAAAGATTGGGATAACAGAGCTTGTTGTTATCTACGGTTGATAATTTCAATGCTGTAATTGGATGACAATTCTACGATTAATTCGCAAATCCATATCTTGTGGTAGAGAAGGATCCCTTAACCAGATTTCTCTCATTGATCTTTCATTCAAATTAACTTCTGTTTTGGTATTCTTAATTTGCATTCTTATTTCATTTAGTTAATCATTCAACAAAACCCCCCCTATTTAGTTTATTGTTGCTGTAAAATAACAAATTCAATTAGAATCAATCCTCGTGGGAACGATATCTACTTATCACTTTATTACTTGTGCGACTAGTATACTTGCTAGTTTTGAACGCATCAGCGCGTCGTGTCATATTACCCACTGAATAATCATGCCATGTTCGTGTTGATCCTTCACGACAAGAATAATAAATGAGTCGTGTTCGTGTCAAGCTAATCTTTGTCGTGTCACAGCCTGACTCAATACGAATACAACCCACGAACATGAATTGCCACCCTTAAAACAAAGTAAATAATTAGTTTTTTAAATAACTTAATAATTTATAAGATCCAAATCACATTTATCAATTCTTGCATTCAATCATCATGATTTCAAAAGGGTTATAGCGCTTAATCATATGACAGTTCACTACATTAATATAGTTCACTAGTTATTATGACTTTTTGGACATTACCTTCACGATGGCAACTCTACTAAAGAGAATGAAAAACAAATAATAAAATAAATGTTATTTTATATATACATAATATCAAAAAAAGTAGAAGATTGTAAAACACAAAGAAAAATAATCAATTATTTAATTTATTAGGGAAAAATAAAATTGAGTAACTTACAAATCATTGAAGTTGCACCCCAAAAATCCTTTACTAAGTTGTAGAAATTTCACATTTCCCCTTTTCCCACTCCCTATCAAACAAACACATATCTAATGATTCAAAATATTTAAATATTATAAACCAAAACCCAAAAACCCCTCTTAACAACAAAAAGAACAAATTGCTTAATAAGGTACAATTTAGAATTAGGTCACCCAGTAATTGATGATAAGAGAGAATGCCAAAATTTCCAAGAAACTCTTATCAACAAGGAACAAATAATTCAATTAATCACCAATTTCACAAATTCATAATTCATGGTAATAACCGTAATTCAATCAATGACCATTCAATAAAGATAACTTACAAAACTTATAAGATAGAAATCCACAACCCATTGCTAGTGTCTTCTTAATCTAAAGTTGTAGTAATTGAAAGAGTGGCTATCAATGATGGTTATCTTTAATTTTCTCAAAAGTGGAGAGAAAAGCCAACCAAATAGTTGATGCAGAAGTGGCAAGGGGACAAGAAAAGGAAGCCGAATTTGATTACAAAGTGGCATAGTTGATGTATGACACATCCGAAAAAGGGATTGTCTCCCAAGTATAGGAGTGTCGAAGTAATAAACCCGGTAAGACCGGGGTTGATCCACGAGGAAGTTGATTTTAGCGCTACAAACTATAAGTAAGCAAATATGATATGGATGCTTCAAAGGGATGGCAAGATAATATCAACAAATATGGGTAAATAACAAGTTCTTAAACAATAAATGGGAATAACACAAGAGAAATTAACACAATGATAATGAGAGCTAAGGTTAGGGGATCCGCCCTTGATATTTCAAATAAGGATAAACAACCCGTTTTAGTTATATGAATTATATTTGTTTCGTTACCAATATTTATACCACTACTTGTAAATGGGTTCAAGCATCCAATGTGCCAATCACCATATGTCTACAACAAATCAAGGTTCCTAACTAGATTCATGTCGGTAAGGAAGAACCATACGACATCTAGAAAGGATCCAAGCATTTGATGTGCCAAGGATTGTCGACAATGGATCAAGACCTCCACTTTACGAGTGGTGTCAAGATTGATTAAGAAAATAAATATAAATCATATAAAATAAACAACATAAGATTATGATTATTAAGCGCATACCAAGGGTCAGATAATCCTTACTCTCATATCAAGGGTTTCACCCTTTCACCTTAGCAAGAGAGAAATTAGAAAGACATTATAAGAGAAAGAAAACAAATTGCAAGAAAAAAAAAGATTTATTAATAGCATAAAAACACAAGAGAGAAACACAATACAAGATCCGAGCAAGGCCAAGATGCCGTAATGGGTCATAAGGCACCTCTATTTATAGATACATTTAGGGGCAAACTTGTCAATTTACAAAAGAATAGTTGTCAAATGTTAGGTGAACTAACTTTGACCATTGGGATCATTAGGTGCACCACTTTGACCACGGATTTTGATATTGAAATATTGAGCATTTTAATCACTTGTCTTCATGAAAGTTGTAGATATTTCTCTCATCTTTCTATACCATATTGATTTGCACAATTTGGATACGTATTTTGAGAGATATGGTCCAAATACTGAGGCCTAGTCAGACTGGGCTGAGACTGTAGATAGGTTCACTTCAAGCCTAATTTTGGTCCACTAAGAGCCCGAATTTGATGATACTTGTGAAATGCAATCTTGTAGATAATTGAATGAGCTTTCCAAAACATTAAGATTTGTACCATTATGATCTATAAATAGAAAGTTATGCCAATTTTACCAAACCTACATCAAAACCAAAATTAAGAGAAAGTTAATTCAAAGGATGTAAAGACTACAAATATGCTTAAGTTGAGGAATTTAATGACACTATTAATGCAATATGATGAATTAAGCTCTCATTAAGCATACATATTTAAGTGTTCATCACACCCCCCAACTAGCTTATTGCTAGTCCCTAGCAATTAAAGCGTTATTATTTAGAAGTGATTTATAGAATTTTACATCTAAGGTGATCATTATTGCACTCTCCTTGATTTTATCCAAATAAACAAGCTCTCAACCGATTTTTCTTTTAAATGACTCATGTACCCTTAAGTCAAGATATCAATAAACCTTCTTGTTGTGCTCAGTCGACACATGATTATGGGGCTTATCAGAAAAAAGCCATATCAGTTCTAATATTTGTTAAGGCTAACAACCTTAGGTGAGGGGTATTCATTTATTTTATATATATATTTTTTCTTTTTTTTTCTCTTTTTCTTTTTTTTTTCGAAAGAATGCATCTTTAACCCATGTAGCGAGCCTTAGGCTAATGACTCCCAGACCAGTTGGCCTTAGGGCATTAGGTGTTAAGACACCCATACGAGCTTAACGACTCGGGTTGCCGATGCTTTATTTTTGCTTAGAAACTTGTGGATAGTGCAATGTTCAATCCCATTAAGCTTTCTCCTTAATCCATGTAGCGAGCTTTGGGCCAATAGCTCCCAAACCAGTTGGTCTTAGGGTATTAGGTGTTGAGGCACCCCTCGAGCTTAATTGCTCAAATTAATTAGGCTACGAGACGAAACTTATCCACAATTGCTCTCTCTTTATTTTTTTCACTTTTTTTTTCATTTTTTTTAACTTTCCCCTCCCTTTTATTGTTATCCTAAACAAAACAAAAGAACTTAAATATTGCAACTTTTCATTTCGCCACCCACAATCATGCATCGAGGTATGTGTGTGTGTGAAGAAAGGTTCATGAATACTTTCTTAACGAGTACATAAGCACACAGCTTATTAAATGAAAAGGTTGTGAGAGTTCATAGATTTGAATAATTCAAAGTGAAATGAATTAGACGTCCTTGTTATAAAATTCAAAAATCAAAACTAAATAATATCAAGTTAACTAAAATGACTCCTAAAAATGCAAAATCAAAACAAAATGACAAATTGGTTAGAGTGTGTTTCAAGAGTTCAAATGGCCCTCCCTACTCTGCCATTCCTGACCCAGAATGCGTCTCAAGAGGATTTGAACTCCTTACATCGCACTCTGAATCTAATTACTAACTCGCTTCCTTTTTTTTTTCAAGAAAAAGAAAATTCAAAACATACTTATGTCTACTATCCTTCCCCCCTAACCAAATGAAACATTGTCCTCAATATTTAAATGTGGAGAGATAAAGTATAGGAGACATTACCTGAAGCTTCTGTTATTCAAGAGAGATGACCTGAAAGACTCATAAAATAACATGCTAAAATAAAATAAAATAAAAGACAAGAAATTTAAAATTGATGGCACACATGCATGTGTATAGGTAGTTGTGACTGTGGCTCACATCTTCCTCTGGTTTTACGTCCAGAAACGGCTTAAACACCTTCTATGAGTTGGGGATATGCTTCCCATCCAGTTTTCTTATAAACTGGCAAACAGGGTCGTTTTGAGTCAGATTCCCAAGACTATGAAGAAAATGAGAGAGAAGAAAAGAAAATGGATGCAAGGTGAGCAACAGTTTTTAGGGAACTGAAAAACCGACTTTAAAAGTCACAGAGTACCGTATCCGCCACTTGATCGGGAAACAAAATGCAAACACGCAAATAAAATAAAAGCACATAAAATAAAATAAGAACAAACTAGAAATGATAGCAAAAATCAATAATAAAAATGAAAATATGGCACAAATGGATAAAATTTGATTAGTCGTGAAAAAAGGCCAAAAGAGGAATCTCTTCGAAAGTAATTTACTACGGTCAAAAATATGCCATTGAGGTGGTACCTCTCTTTTTCCTTTATTTGTGAGAATGAAAGAGATTAGCACTGATTGAGTTTGTTTGTCCTTGAAGAATGCATTCTTGAGTGTGGATGTTTCTTCCTGCCTTTTTTCAAAGCATGGCTCCCAACTCTTAATCTCCTTCACCTGTACAAAATCAAGCAATGAGAATTCTTTAGAAGTAATGGGCTCTAGTTGCACACTTGGTTCAAATGAACTAGTTAACCCGATTTCTGAAGGACTTCAAAAATTCTCATTTTGGATATAGTCTTCCACATTAGTTTTAGTCCTATTAGCTTCCTCATTTTCATCATGCCTGAAAAATTCATTAATTTCAAAATTTTGGTTAAGTTCCTTTGCATGATGACATGAGGGCATAAATGAGGATTCGATCTCTTCCTTGTTAGGTGTAGGTTTATTAACCTCTTCCTTACCCTTTAAGATTGATTCATCATCTTTCTCATAAGGGTTAAGAATATGTTCTTTATCAACCTTACCATCGTGAAGAGTACTGACCGAATCTTCATCTAGATGTTGGCCACTTGGATTACTCACATGTGGATTGATGGAGTTTGGCTCTAGTTGAGATGGAAACTCACCTTTCTCATGAGGACTAAGTGCAAATGCAAACTTTTCAAGAGCATCGTTCAAGTTCGCCATAGTATGAGCAATTTGACTATTAAAAGCCTCTTGCTTTGTAATGAATGAATTCAATGTTTCTTCGAGATCCTCATAAGATGCATGATCATGAGATTTTTGAAAATTTTGATATGATTGAAAGGGAGGTTGGTAAGATTGTGCATGATTATCATTCCTCCAATCAAAATTCAAGTGATTTTTCCATCCAAAATTTTGTGAGTAAGGATTAGGATTTGACCTTTGGAAAGTGTTTAAAACATTGGTTTGGTCATGGAGACTTTTCCTAAAGGTAGGCACATTTGGAAAATCATCCGTTGGATGATCACTAGAATTACAAGTGTGACAGACATTTTCTTGCATAGACCACATTTCTAAATCCTCGATTCTTTTAGCTAGGGATGCAAATTTGACATGAAGATCATGATTTTTCCTAAAGTTATAAATGCCTCTACTAGATGTTCTTGGCACCTCATAGGTGTCAACATTACTCCAATTTTGGGCATTTTTCGCTAGTAAGTCTAGGAAATCCATGGCTTCATGGTTGAAATATTTTGCATCATGAGGGAAGACTATGCATGATTGTGCACAAGTTCTTATGTAATCCATTAATGTTCTTGGTTGGGTATGAGCATGATTTTTTTTTTTAAGAAGATGAGTGACTACCAACTAATGCAAAAAGAAAGAAAAGATGAACGCATGCAAGAAAAATGAAAATGAAAAAAAATGAGAAAAGAAAATACTTACAATTTTGTACGCCAAATTTTACCTTCCCCGGCAACGACGCTAAAAACTTGACACATCCGAAAAAGCGATTGTCTCCCAAGTATAGGAGTGTCAAAGTAATAAACCCGGTGAGACCCGGGTCGATCCACGAGGAAGTTGATTTTAGCGCTACAAACTATAAGTAAGCAAATATGATATGGATGCTTCAAAGGGATGGCAAGATAATATCAACAAATATGGGTAAAGAACAAGTTCTTAAACAATAAATGAGAATAACACAAGAGAAATTCACACAATAATGAGGGCTAAGGTTAGGGGATCCGCCCTTGATATTTCAAATAAGGATAATTAACCCATTTTAGTTATATGAATTATATTTGTTTCATTACCAATATTTATACCACTTCTTGTAAATGGGTTCAAGCATTCAATGTGCCAATCATCATATGTCTACAACAAATCAAGGTTCCTAACTAGATTCTTGTCGGTAAGGAAGAACCATACATCATCTAGAAAGGATCAAGCATTTGATGTGCCAAGGATTGTCGACAATGGATCAAGACCTCCACTTTACGAGTGGTGTCAAGATTGATTAAGAAAATAAATATAAATCATATAAAATAAACAACACAAGATTATGATTATTAAGCACATACCAAGGGTTAGAGAATCCTTACTCTCATATCAAGGGTTTCACCCTTTCACCTTAGTAAGAGAGAAATTAGAAAGACATTATAAGATAAAGAAAACAAATTGCAAGAAAAAGAAGATTTATTAATAGCATAAAAACACAAGAGAGAAACACAATACAAGATCCGAGCAAGGCCAAGATGCCCTAATGGGTCATAAGGCACCTCTATTTATAGATACATTTAGGGGCAAACTTGTCAATTTACAAAGGAATAGTTGTCAAATGTTAGGTGAACTAACTTTGACCATTGGGATCATTAGGTGCAACACTTTGACCACCGATTTTGACATTGAAATATTGACCATTTTAATCACATATCTTCATGAAAGTTGTATATATTTCTCTCAGCTTTCTAGAACATATTGATTTGCACAATTTGGATACGTATTTTGAGAGATATGGTGCAAATACTGAGGCCTTGTCAGACTGGGCCGAGACTGTAGATAGGCTCACTTCAAGCCCAATTTTGGTCCACTAAGAGCCCGAATTTGATGATACTTGTGAATTGCAATCTTGTAGATAATTGAATCAGCTTTCGAAAACATTAAGATTTGCACCATTCTGATCTATAAATAGAAAGTTATGCCCATTTTGTCGAACCTACATCAAAACCGAAATTAAGAGAAAGTTAATTCAAAGGATGTAAAGACTACAAATATGCTTAAGTTAAGGAATTTAATGACACTATTAATGCAATATGATGAATTAAGCTCTCATTAAGCATACATATTTAAGTGTTCATCAATGTACAGTTATCAAACTTAATTAGGATTACATAGATGAAACAATTTTGAGGGAGTAAGGCATAAGAAGTAGTGTAAGAGATATTTAATCTATTTAATAACTTTTGAAAAAGGGTTATTTTTGTTAGAGACAAAAGAAAATTGTCCCAAATAATAAAAACATAATTTTTTATTTATTATTGTGACATATTTAGGAACAAATACTCATAATTGTCCCGATGAACCTGAAAAAATTGGCCCCAGCTATTGCAGGAAACTTTTGCTCAATCTTTTTGAAACAAAAATTTATAGTTGTCTCTATATATATATCTATAGGGACACAATTTAATTAAGTCACAAATTAATTGTCACTAAATCACACTTTTTTTTGTAGTATTTATAAATTTAAACTCTTGAACCCGAACTTATAACTCAACTTTGTAACAAATTTAACTCTTCTTCATATTTACATATTATTTTTCTAAGTCATAAAAAAAGCAGTCATGATATAAAAGAGAATAAGGATAAACAAGTAAGATTTAACTGACTTTTTTTCTAAAATCTTTTTTAGATTCAAAATCCAGTGATTAATGCATCCAAACCTTCTTATATATATATTAGAAATCAATCTTCTTAATCTCTTATCTCTTAACCAATCACTACAAGAAAGGGAGGCATATACTGCGTCTTTTTAAGGCGGTTTTTAAAAACCGCCTTAAAAGGTATTTACGGAACACGTTTAAGGCGGTTTATTAAACCGTCGTTGAAAGGCTCTACAAAATCCCCAAATCGTTTCCATCTAACCCTACTGTGTTATTTTCCCTCTCGTTTCTTCTCGAGTTCCCCTATTTGTAAATTCTCTCCATTCAATTTCCTGCCTCTTCTTGCTTCTCGATTACTTCACGGTGCCAATTTCCTGCATTTCCAAACCCCTTCTCTTCACAAAACTCCAATTCTAGTATCAACTCTTCACTGAACAAAAGATCCAGTCGCTTCTCAAATCTCAATCGCTTTTGTATCGGCTATTACTCTCATAACCTCACTCTCTAGATCTCAGGTATGCTGCTGTCTTGATTTGAATTCATTGTTACAATCTCGTATTTCTGTGGGTTGTGTTCAATTTCCTGGGTTGCATTGTGTTCTTGTATTTTGTAGTATATCAGGGATCGTATCGCTTTTGTATTTTGTGGGTTATGGTTTATATTGTCTTTGTTTTTCATACCAGAGACTCCTAATGTTATGAATCCTACTAATAGTTATCGTTATGACAGTTCTTTAGGTAAGTGAGAAAACTAAAGTTCAATTTGGCTTCTTGCTTTCTTCTATCTCACTTGCACCTAAAGGTGTGCACATGTATACACTATTTGCTATATGCTGTTGAATAGTTGATTTCAACTTTGATATATGGAATAGCAATTTTAAGGACAAGAATCTGCTTGGTTGTTCAAATGGCAGGCTTGTTGACCAGGAAATTCATCAATTTGATTCATGAGGCTAAAGATGGCACACTTGATCTGAAATGTACAGCTGAAGTGTTGGAGGTATAGACAATAAATTTAATCTGTTGGCATGTCTTGTTGCAACTATCTTATGTTTTTCTATCTGCATGTGTTGTGTTGATTTTGAACAGGTTCAAAAGAGGAATTACTTGTTGCATGTTACACATTACCTGTTGCCGCTTTTCCCAAACTATTTCTCACATGAGTTAATTCTTGTGCTCATTTCTTCGAACACTTGGTGAGTTTCCACTGTACAAGTTCCTAATTGCTGCATTTTACTAAATGAACCTCTAGCATTGGTAGGGATGCTATGGTATATAATTTTCGAATAAATTTATACGTTTTTGGATGTGATGGTTACCCTGCGTCGAATCTTATTCAGCCAAAGAGTGGATAACAGGCTTAAAAGCGCTTGCCATGGTATTTTTTATATATGTACTAGACAAAATCTTGAAAACAGCGACCTTGTGTGCAAATTATCTTCGATTCGACAAATAACATTTTTGGATATAAAAACATTGTAGTGTAGTTTTGATTATTCTTTGAGTTCATCTTCTGCTGTTATACAGGTCAATGGCCATCAGAAGTGTTCTCGCTTTTTTCTGTTTGTCAAGTGTAGACTTGTTCAAATTTATTTTCACTTTGCGTATTATTCTTACCTGCAGCTGAAGCTATTTGGTTTATATTTTAGTTGCTTGTGTTGCCTGAAACGTTTTTCTATATTAATAAAATTGTGTGATATGACATGATGATGCTTTCTCAATTCTTCAGGTCTAAAAGGATTATTGGGCTTGGATCAAGCTATGGCTTGGTTGGATTAGTTATTGCAGCAACCACAGAAGCATTAGAAGTTGGATCAGGCTATATCAATTAATTTGCTATTGTCAGGTGAAGTGCCGTGTGAGCAACCAAAAAATTCATTGGACACTTTCACTAGCAATCTTATAATTCAAATAAAACATTACCTCTCAATCCAAACAAAATTTGACGAAGAGTTTGCTTCCTATTTTCTTTCTTACATCACTGACTTTTCTTTTTCATGTAGTATACTTCAAGTATATTAATGTTTAAAGCCGGAATGCTGTTTATGAATACTTCTCTTAGGATTTAATGACTGGCCCTTGAATCTTTTAGAAATCCAATTATTTGCCTTGTTTTTTCTTTTTTGCTAATAGATCTTTTGTTGAGCCCGTTGCATGAATGAAATTCTTTTCTTTTGGATTGATAACAGAATATTTATTCTATGGACTCCCTATATAGTTGTTGTTTTTACCTGTTGCTGAACTGGTAAATTCTCAAAAAAAATAGTTACTGAAACTGGTGCTGCTTCTGCTCATCAGTACCTCTGTAGCATACAGGATGCACTTTATCAGTTCCCCGATGTTTTTGTTTCTTTTAACAGGTAACTGAATTACAATTCCTCTCTTGATTTGTTTGCTTTAACTGCTATAAATTGCAAGTGCATGTGCACCGAAAGAATTATAATCTTCAAATGCGTTACACTAAGGAAGGAAAAAGATTTATTTTTTTTTTTGGTTTCTTGGTTTTTTTTCTTTATTTATTTATTTATTTTGTGTTCTTACTTTTTGGTTCTTGAATCACTCAAAACAATGTTGTAATGATAATTTTAGATGAAGTTTATCAGTAAGTAGCACCCTTTTCTTTAAAAAATAAATTCTTTTTTTGATTCAAACATTCGAAAATTGTAAGGACCTAATTCACCAGGAAGAAGACTGTAGCGAAATTGAACTTTAAGGTTTCGAGCAATGTTACTAACCCCACTGTTTAAATTACTAAGTAGACTCTCATTTGAAGACCTAATTCATTAAAGATTGTTGTAAAAGACACCAAACCTTTTTCCTCCTCGTCGGCCATTGAGTTGTCCAATGGGCCTCCCACCTCTCGCATTTTATCGAACATCAGTAGAATTAAGGAAAAAGAAACAAAAGTGAGAAAAATTAGCAACATTAATACTAAATATTCTAAATTTACTTCATGTATTTATTGAATTATTTGTTAAATAAATAATATTAAATGAAATATACATGAAGCAAGTATATTAAAATTAATTAGCTAAAAATATTAACTTATATTAAAATAAATATTCAGTATATTAAAATAAAAAATATTAAATGAAATATTCAAATATGTTAAAGGGTTTTGTTCTTGCTCACATTTTAAAATTTGTTAGAGGGCTTTTTTACATTATTACTGATTTATTTTGTACTTTAAATATATAGGCAAAGTTAATTAGGTCACTTTGGTTTGAAGAAAGGGTTGAGCTATTTAACCCCTACTTAATTCAAGTTGCATGTCTCCAAAATTTTTTAGTTGCAATTTCCCTCAATTGAATTCTTTTTGAAGCATTTTCTGTTACAACACTCATTTGGAGAAATTTGACTGGCCCAAATTCCGAAATTAAAATATCTCGTTTTAAGATCAATTAAAATTTTAAAATGACTACAAGTAAAATTCTTGTCAAATTTTTGGAAAGTCGTTGTTAGTATTTAGTATGACCTGATAACCAATTGTAAACTCTAGGTAATTTCTTCAAAACCTAGGCGTAGATGCCATGCTAGTTACCATTTGATCCAAAAGCATAAGTTGCCCAACAATGGTGCTAAAACTCTCTGAAGTGTTAACACTGTCTATGCTATCTAGTGGGATCATCCCTTCGGCCAGAACCATTGTTTATTTTTCTGCTGCACAACCATTACGTTCCTGCACTTAAAACAGTTTCATATTAAAGTCACTACCATCTTTATGTAGTGGAGTCAACAACATTCTACCGCCTTTTTTTTTATGTGAACACCACTATTGATTTGTTTTTGCCATACCAGAACCTCTGATCGCTGGATTTGCTGCCACTTCCACCACAACTGGTCTTGTTCTTTTAATGATTTTATGATTGAGGATTGCTGTGCGAATGGATAATTATGTTTATATTTACATGTATCATAGATTTGTGGTTTAGTTTTTGGACATTTTTTAACCTAAGTTAGGTTCCTGCTTGGTCCTGACTGATTAGTCTTTGAGGTTAGCATCCCTTGAAAAGCATTATGAAGTCTTCCTCTGGGAAAAATTTGATACCTAATGTTTTGACCCTTAACATTACAGGGATAGGAACACTGGCATATGGGATGAAGTGTCAATTTCTGTCACCGAGGTGAGTTTAATTTATTACATAATATCTTGCTTCCTTTTATAATTATTTCCATGAAATTATTATTATTATTTTTAATTTGGATAGCTCAACGTAATTCCATGCAATTTACACTTTTCTTTATATGATTCTTTAGAACTTAAGTTTTAAATTGCTGACATTGCCTCCATTACTTGAATAGGATTAAATCTAGAATTATTTAACTATATTTGATTTTGTTCACTGATATATTGCCATTTGCTGCAGCCTGTGAAAGTAATTGATTCCCACTTGGTTTCATCATTTTTTGACCATGTCAATGTCATTGTTTTGTATGTTATTTTTTTTATTTTTAATATTTGGTTAACATAGTTAGCAGGTGTATGCAATTGCAATAATGTTAATATACTTGCTTTGTTATTTCTTGCAGGTTATTTATCAAGTTGCAAGTTGTTTACCAAGTTGTAGGTTGTTTACAAAGTTTTGTAATTTATTTATCAGATGATTAAATTATGTGAAAGTTGTTGAAATCTAACTGACATGTTTACTTGTTTGATTATAAGATAATGAATAGTGTGGATGATGATTGCGTTATATTTGATTTTCTTGGATTATGATTGAACGATTATATGATATTTTTTTGTATTTGATTTTATTGCATTATATTCATTAAATGAATGAATAAAGAATTATATCAAAATATTTTTGTGGGACAGGTTAATTATTTTGTAAATAATAAATAAATATAGAATAGCACAAGTAGTGAAACTTTAAAAAAAAATTTCTAACTATTTACGGTGGTTGCTTATCAGTCCACGACAATTGTGCAAAAATTGTATAAAATCTTTTTACGGCGGTTTTTTGACTTTTTACGGCGGTTTTGTGTCCGTCGTAAAAAATTACTATTTACGGCGGTTGCCCATCAGTCCACGATAGTTGTACAAAAATTGAATAAAATCTTTTTACTGCGGTTTTTTGACTTTTTACGGCAGTTTTTTGTCCGCCGTAACTTTTTGACTTTTTACGACGGACACGAAACTGCCGTAAAAAGGTGTGTTTATTGCCGATCCTGTTTCGTCAAATGTTTTTGTGTCGAACAACTAAACCACCGTAAAACTGTGTTTACGACGGGCCAAAACCGCCGTAAAAACTTTTGCTGCGGTTGTTTTTGTAACGGTTGCGAACCGCCGCATAACCGCCGCAAATGACTATTTACGACGATTTTAGCCCGCCGTAAATAGTTCTCCCTGTTGTAGTGAATGTTATATCTGATTTTCTTATGTTCTATATGGAACTGTCAATAAGCTTCATTCTTGATTTTATTGAGTACCCATTTAGAAAATCTGATAATGAAACAAGAATAACTTTAATTAAAATTGAAATTAAAGAATATCTAGTTTGCTAACTAGTCCACCAAACCAAGCTTCCTAGTCGTCTAGTTAAGAAAGATAAAAGCATTTGAACTATTAAATTTCATCCACCCAGTTAACTAGCTTCCATTTAATCCATCAGTTAACTAAGTTAATTGTCGAGTTAACTAAGGGCCCATTTGTTTTGAGCTCTGAAGTTTGAATCTGAATAGATTTCAGAGCTTAAAAATTTTTCACCCGTTTATTATGGGTTCTAATCACTTGTTTTCAAACATATATGTCCGAATAAAAAAAGTGAAAAAAATCACTTTTTTATCTAAAACATCTTAATATAGTAAAATACCTCAATTGCCCTTATATATAAAACATATGAATCTCACGAGTGGCTTAGCGAATCTCTTCGAGAGTGGGAAAGGGTTGGGAGGGAAAGAATAGCGATCACAAAACATGTGGGACCCACAATAGGAAAATACCCACCTGAACTTAGAAACTGCTCTGACAGCGATTTCCCGCCTAAAAGATGAAATAAAATAAAAATAATTATTATTTAATTAATAATAACAGAAATTAGAGATATGAAAAAAATAATAAAAATAAAAATAGAACTGAAAATTCTTAATTTGGCTCAAGCCAAGCAATAACAAATATGATGTATTTATTTTTTATTTTTTATTTTTTTACATAAAAGAGAGTAGATAAGCAAATTAATGTTTCTAGCCGATCTTTCTAGTCTTGCTTTTCTTGGTTACTTATTAGCAAAAAAGAGATAAAAAATATAATCGAGTAAGATAATTAGAGTATAACAGTAATAATAATAAAATTAATAAAAATATTAAAATCACCCCATTAAATTTGAGATCAGTTTATCTATTACTTTTTTTTTTGTTATTTTTATTAACATAGTTTAGTTAAAATAACTAATTTAAAGAAAAATAAGTTAATAATTGACAAGAATAAATTTAAATAAAACATAATTAAGTAGAAAGTAAAAATAAATTTATTAATTAAAATATAATTAATACATATTAAATTTATAGTTATTTATAATTTTGCTTTAAGTTAATTAAATATTTAATTTTACAAGATTGTAACAAATATAATATTAACTATTTAAATGAAAAAGAATTTTGATTTAATTTTATTAAATTTTTAATTTTTAAAGAAAACAAATATAATACAAACTATTCAAATGAAAAATAATTTTTATTTAATTTTAGTAAATATTTATTTTTTAAAAGTTTGTAAGAAATATGATATTAATTATTTAAAAGAAAAAGAATTTGGTTTAATTTATTAACTATTTAAAATTTAAAGATTGAAATAAATATAATATAAATACTTTACATTTCAACAAGAGTAAAAAAGTCACAATAAAAAAAATATTTCCTTACCACTTTTTTTTAAGTGATATCTAAAAGACTAAACAAACATCCTATTAAGTGGTATAAATTGAGTTCTAAAAGGTGTTTAGATCTAAAAAGTGTTAAGTGGTTGAAACAAACACCACCTAAGTATTTCCTATTCATCCAGTAGCTGGTGGCGGATGGGAAAGCTTGTTTCTAGCGGTAGTAGCTTGTTTCAATTCTAATAATGAGACAGGAGATGGGAAAGCTTATCTTAAAAGAGCGGCCATGCCGAGTCCTTTATAGGATGATAGGTATGAAAATTTTTTATGTCTGAGTAAAGAAACAAATAACTAAACCAGAAGGATAGGACTGAACTTAATCAGTGAGGAGATGGTAGATTGTAGGTGCTTTGATATAATTTGGAGAAATTGTATAATAAAAGCCGGTGCAATGAAAAACTTAATTATACATTCGAAGGTTATTTAGGAAATTAAATGGGGTCTAATAAGAAAGATATAGAGGTTTAATATTATTTATTGGGTGTATTTAACAGTGGGTTTAAAGATGTAGAAAGTGGTGGCTGAATATAACAACTCAAAAAAAAAAAATCAATGAGTTAGTAAAAAATAAAAATAAAAAAAGAAATTTTACATTAGCATCCTTGAGGTCATGGTTAGAGTCTAAATAAATCTAATAGTTTTGCAATGTAATTTTGATCTACTTGCACCTATACAAACCACCATAACTACGCTATTTAATAACAACTAATATAATATTAATTAAATTCATCAAATCCCTTTAGGTTTGATAAATTACAATAAACGCTTGAATATTTCAAAACCATCTAATAACTTTTGAGTATCATTTATCGAGTACACATCACCTAAACTCAATGCCTAATGTCCAATTGTGCAGCCATTATAACTAAGAAATTGATGGAGAATGTTTATAGGGATTTTTTTTTCTTGACTTTTTGTTTTGTGTTTTGCTCATGAAAAGAGATAGGAATACTTGGTAATATTTTAATTCCAATCTCAAAGCTGCCTACATATTTGCCTCCCAAACTTTAGGCCCTCCCTTATTTTCTCATATATCATATGATAATTTCTTTTCTTACATCATTTTTATATTATATGTGTGTGTGTATTCATTTTTTATGTTATTATATTACAATTTTATTAGTTGCTTTCTAATATTCAATTTATATTTTAAAAAATAATGCACAAGAATTTTTTGTTAGATGTATAATTTTTTTCAATTAATAAGATTTGCTCGTACCATCGAATCTTATCAAAGATTTTTTAAAACAATTTTAGTTCATCCAAAAAAAAAATTCTGCTCATGCCCATGCCCTATAAGCTATAGAAAGATAATACTTATGTGGTATAGAAATTATATTTTAAAGAGAGAAGTTTTGTGGTATTTCCAAAGAGAGAGAAATTAGGCCGACTTGGTGTTACTGCAGATTTTAAAATGACAAGATTTTTATATCGGTATAGAAATTTATGGAAGGTTAACTTCAAGTTAGATTTATGAGAAATACTTACACAGACTTGGCACATCACCACATTTTGCTTATATGGGGCATCCAAAAAATCAGAAATCATTATGGGAGGTCATCTCATCATCACTTTAAATTTATTATTCTGTCTTAACATTTGCTTCTCTCTTTCTACGAAATTCAAAACAATTCTGTCAAAAATAATAAAGTCCCCCAAAATTCTTACTCAAGCATCTCTACTCTTTTTCTTCTTCAAGAGCCCTTACAATCCTCTTCACCCAGAGAAACAATCTACTTTTCTTTGCCACTAACGGATTTTTTTTGTTTAATTTTTCTCTGCTCAAGACTAGTTTACAATTCCGTGTAAAAACAGCAAAAGAAGAAGATTGCAGGGTCTACCTGCTATAAACAACGTCTTAAAACATATATTAAATTTGCAAGAATATCCATAGCCGATCAAATCTAGTTTCTTTACAGAGTTGGCTGTGATTAGGTAAGAGGTGGTAATGTATAATACAGTTTACATATGAAAGAGTGAAAATCGTAAATACAATGTTTCAAAGAGTCTGAAAGAATACGAATGTTAATTACCAATTAGATGATTATGATAATATGAACAAGAGAGAGAAGTAGGGAGACATGCATGTTTTTTTCTGGGAATCAAGAGGCAGCAGAAAATTAGGAAGTAGGGTTTTATTTTAGTTGCCAACTAGACACTATGTTCTAGAAACAAAAATTCACTTAAAAGTTTTATTTGCAAAATAGAAAAGCTTAATTTTAATTAAAATTTTGTCTTGGTCTTAAAATTTCTTTATGATCACCCCGCTCCAACTGTTATTTTTTGTAGGTTTAAAATACAAAGAACTCGAAGTTCTATGACAAATGTTTGCACAGAACTTATTAGATTACATCAAAATTATAGAGCAAGCAAGATAGTGCCGAAGCGTATATAAAAGTTAATTGGACATATAAATAAACATAGAGTATTGCTTATTTATAAGATTCCATGGCAGCCCAAATGCCACAAGCAACACAAGCGACTTGAAATTTTGACAACCCAGCTTTCATGCACAGGTTCTTGAATTCTTTTATTGTCCTCTCTTGTCCTGCATTTTGCGATAACATAACGTTGTCAAGTGTGGAAACATATATAGTGGCCTTACTTGACTCAAGTTCTTCTGGCAAAACTGCACTTACAATGACCAGTTTTCCATCATCAGGCAGCGCATCGTAGCAATTTGTTAATAGCTTTAAGCACTTTTCATCGTTCCAATTATGACATGTATCCTGCAAAATTGAAGAGAAGAAAAAAGAACGTTTATCGATTTTGAGGGATTAAAGTCGCTGTGGAATTAAAATTAATGAAATTTCGAATTCTAATCACCTTTGTCATAATTGCATCTCCTGTTGGGACACCGGAAAACATATCTCCTCCGACATGTTCAATACCTGCACAGGAATTTTGAGTCTTATAATTGTTAAATAGAAAGTTAGGTAGAGAATCTGATACTATGTTTTGTCATTGAAAGGTATTCTCTGATTTAATCTAGCTTTAAGTGTATATCATCACTACGAAAGTTAACTTTGTTCTCTAATATAATAGTTGCACTGTTTTCTATGTTTATATCTTACTTTCTTTTCTTTTCTTTTTTTTTTTGTATTTTTAATGAGATGCGACATAGGAAGTTATGTCATTAACTACATCAATTTGTTGTCTATAAAAAGATTCTAAAGCATGCCACATAATCTACATGCAAAACTTGAGAGAAAAATTTGCAATTTATATTAATACTATTTAATTCAATACGTGATGGGGGCACGCATGTGCTACTTGGTAATGTTAATGAAATATATATCAAATATTTTGGTCACAATAATATATATTTGATATGCTTAAAAAAATTATTTACGGGAGTTTAGCAAGCATTTGGGAATTAAAATCATAACAGGAAAAGACGGTGCAGTTTGTATCACGTGAGACAAATCAAAGTTAATGCCCCTAATGGGAGGATATTTGGAAATGATCATTTGTAGCGATTTGCCAATTCCACCACCAGCATCAACCAAAGGTCTAAGTCCCTCGAATCCTTTGTGTATGTCCAATATGGTGTTCATGGTTATTGTGGCGACACTAACCATTGCCTGATTGAAAATGTTGTTGAAGTTTGGATCCTTGTTCAGGTACTGGTATAGGGACATCCCATGAATTCTGCTGAACTACAAATCGCTACCTTCAAGAACTGTGTCCTTTATATTCCTCCTACATATATGAGAAACAAGGATGCCTTAACAACAATTGTTTCTAAGGACAAATCGGAATGATAAATGTCAAATTTAATCTTGAACTTTCAAAATGCATTTGATGACTCACAATTTATGTATAAAATTAGTGGTGCTGCGGATCTCATTTATAAGAAAAAGAGATACAGTTATCAAAGCAATAAACTACTGACGAGAAGGAAAAGGAAAATAAAATAAAAATAATTAGGTGTTAGACCATGGCGTTTCTCAAATTCAGTCAATTATATTAAGAATTTTATTAATTCAACCTAAAAAAATAATAAATCTAAAGCTTATTATACGACACTTTAAATATAGGGCCACAATGAAGCTTGAACTATGGTGATATACATACCCAACCTCCAAGGAGGTTGGTTGGAAGGCAAGGGCGATAGAGGGAGACAAGCTGCCTTCATCATGGTAAAGGACAAAGAATTTAGAGGCTAGTTTGGGACCATAACGCCTCTCAACTCGACCATCTTCAAGAGTGTGCAAACATATCAAATCAATAAACTATTAACGAGAAGGACAAAGGAAAATAAATTAAAAATAATATGGTGTTAGACCATGGTGTTTCTCAAATTCAGTCAATTATATTAAGAATTTTATTAATTCAACCTAAAAAATAAAATGTAGAGCTTATTATACGACATTTTAAATATAATGCCACAATGAAGCCTAAACTATGGTGATATACGTACCCAAACTCCAACTAGGTAGAGTGGAAGGCGAGGGTGATAAAGGGAGACAAGCTACCTTCATCATGGTGAGGGACAAAGAATTTAGAGGCTTGTGTGAGACCATAACGTCTCTCAACTCGACCATCTTCAAGAGTGTGCAAAGAGTAAGGTGGTGTTTGTTTCAATCACTTAACACTTTTTCGATCTAAATACTTTTTAGAACTTAATTTACACCACTTAATAGGATGCTTGTTTGTTTTTTTAGATACCATTTAAAAAAAGTGGTAAGAGAATATTTTAACTTTAATGTGACTTTTTTAACCCTTGTTAAAATATAAAATGTTTATATTTATATTCATACAATCTTTTAAAAATTAAACAGCACTAATAAAGTTAAATCAATTTTTTTATTTAAATAATTAATATTATATTTCTTACAACCTTTAAAAAATAATTATTAACTAAAATTAAATAAAAATTCTTTTTCATTTAAATAGTTAATATTATATTATATAAACTCATATGATATTATTGTATAACTATTATATCATTATTATTATAAATTTTTAAAATTTATTCCTCCAATTAGATCAAGTTTAAGCCATATCAATTTGTATAAAAAAAATTGTAAGAGTAGTATTTTATCCATTACATTTTGAGGACCGTATTTTGAATCATAAAAGATTAATTCTAGTAATTAAAGTGTTTTTCATTTCATAAACTTAAAAAGAAAAAAAAAACTAATATGATCTTTTAACTGACAATATTGAATATTAATTTTTTTACTTTAAATTTGCACTATTAAATAAAATAAAATGTCCTTAGCAATCTAATTAATAACTTTTGAAGTCTTAATAAAACTGTTCCTATTATATATAATAAAATTCTATCAAATATATTATCTATTTTAAAACTCGTTATTTATAATGATATCAAATTTTTCAATAGTTATTACTCAACATATTATTAGCTAATTAATTTGAAATATTAATAGAAATAAATGAAGGTTTACCAATTATAAAAAATATTTATCATATTTTAATATGGTAATTATAAATATAGTAATAAATAATATAGAATTTGATAATAAATACTAAAACAATCACAAATATACAAAAAAAATGTACATTTTAATAAATTAAAATAATATTCATAAATAAAAATTTGATAAATTTTATATTATTTTAATATGTAGGGATATTTATGGAATAAAATTTTTAACACCTCATTTGGACGATAATGATTAGAAAATTTGACAAAATTTATATTATTTCAATATGTAGGGATATTTATGGAATAAAATTTGTAACACCTCATTTAGACAATAGTGATTAGAAAAACTGATAAATTTTCACTTTTTCAATTAAGTGATTTATCACTTAAAAAAAGTGCTAAATGGAAAAATAAACAAAAATTTTAAGATTGAAATCTAAACACTTTAAGTGTTAAGTGATAAGTGGAAGAAAACAAACACCACCTAAGTGAGAAGTGAATGCAAGCAAACAAACGCATCATGCAATCAAGCATATAAGCTGCATCTGGGTTTTCTGTAGGAAGCTGTGAATGGCTGAGGTGTGAGCACCATGACGAGCTTTTTCTATGATACCAAAAAGATCGAGCTTGATAGCTACGTTAAAGATCATTGGGAAAGCAATTGAGTTGCTGGGTAGAATGGCATTGAGAAGTGCTTCATGCTCTTCGTTAATTGTGGAAGTAACATGGTTACCGCTCGAACTCATCTTTTTTTCTGACTATTCTTCGTTTTGGTTTTGAACGGTGGTTTTCTACTTCCTGGCTAGTTCTATGGATACTAAAATCTCGGTCCATGTAAAAATGTATTTATCATTTGATGTGGGGCTGGGGTAAAAAAAAAAAAAAAAAAAGAAAAAAAATGACATCCTTTGATATTTCTCAAAAATTTTATTCAAATAGATCACTTGATAAATTATCATTGGTAAATTGACCTGATCAATTTAAATAAAATCGTGGCTGCTCAGTTGTTATGATCAAACGGAGTAGATTGCTGTCATGATTTTAGTATGAGATGGATGATAGGACTGTTCAAATAGATTACTTGGCAAATTATCATTGGTAAATTGACCTCAATTTAAATATATAAAATCCTGACTTTTAAGTTGTTGTAATCAAATAGGTCTTGCTGTCATAATTTTTATTATGATTCGAATATATACTTGGAAAATTATCATTGGTAAGTTGAACTTAATTTAAATAAAATCCTGTTTGTTAAGTTGCTATAATCAAATAGATTGCTGTCATAATTTTTATTATGATTCCAAATTTCCAATAGATCACTTGGTAAATTATCGTTGGTAAGTTGAACTTAATTTAAATAAAATCCTGGTTGTTAAGTTGTTATAATCAAATAGAATGCTGTCATAATTTTTATTATGATTCAAATAGATTAGTTGGTAAGTTATGGTTGGTAAGTTGAGCTTAATTTAAATAAAATCCTGGTTGTTAAGTTTTTATAATCAAATAGATTGCTGTCATAATTTTTATTATGATCCAAATAAATTACTTGCTAAATTATCTTTGGTAAGTCGAACTTAATTTAAATAAAATCCTGGTTGTTAGTTGTTATAATCAAATAGATTATAGTCATAATTTGTAGGGAACTTAACATAAAGGAATTTTATTTTATTCAAAATAATTAAAAATAATAAAAACACTAATAATTTATAAATAAAAATAAAATATTGTTAAAATAAAAAAGGAGCACTTCTCATATTTTCTTGATCATCAAACAACAATATCGCCCCAACCTCTTCTCTTTTTCACACTCTTTTTTATTTTTTTTGCTATGATTTATGTAACACCCTTTTTTTTCATCCCAATATCAATTTATAGATAATTTATCTTATCTATACCCAGAAAAAAAATAAATCCTAAAACTTAGTCTGAAACAAGAAATTAAGTTTCTCAACAAGGCTAGGTTGGAAGCACATAAAAGCCTTTGAGAACGATTGCTTGGGATAAGTGTATTTAGGGGCGTTCAAAATCTATTATGCCGAAACCGACTGATCCAATCCAAACCAATCCAATTTTGATTGGATTTGGTTAATTAGTGAATTGGATTAGATTACGATTTTTAAAAACCGAATTAATTAGATTAGATGATGAATCATATTATAAAAATCGTCATAAACCGATCTAATATAATATAATACAATAAGAGTAAAATGTAATATCTAAAAAATAAGAGTGACCCAGTACATTATAATTTTTATAATTTTAATATAATAAAATATGTTTAGCCTTAAATTAAGTAACTAAAAAAATACAAGATTTCTATAATATGCATAGATGTTTACATTAATTCAAGAAATAAGTTGTTTCATATCATGCATGGGTCCTTGGAGTCTTATGAGTTTATTTAAAATTCCAATTTGTGTAATGGGATGATTTAAATTATTATTATTATTTTTCATTTGGGCACCTTAATTAATTTAGAAATGAATTTTTATGTCTCATATTATGAGCTAGTATTGATACTTAAATTTGCATGAGAATATTACCGTTATATTTTGTCATATCTTCAAATTATGTTTTTGATTGGACCATATTGTACTTTTTCTTAGAAAAAGTTTTTTAATTTAGGATCAGATTAAATCATATTATGATTTTCCACATCGGATCAGCTCGAATTATGGTTTCTATAAATCATATTAGATTGGCTTTCACTCTTTGATTGGATTAGATTTGATTTAATTAAAAAATCTATAAAACAATCAATATGAAATTGGATTGGTTATTAGCTAAATCTATCACATCCAAATCGACGACCAACCGAGGTAAACTAGATGGAAGAATTGCAATACAGAGATTGTTCTATTGAAGAAGTGAGGAGAAATTGTACTACAAGGAAATTCTTTACTCAAATAAGTTTTCCTGAAATGATGGAAGGAAAGAAGCTTCATCCCTTCCTTTCTCCTTTTATCCAAGACTCTTGAATTAGTCTCGTGTCTTTCTGTAAATAAGAAAGACACAACCTTTTGTTTTGATTTATTTTGCATTTGTCCCTACTATACACAACCTAAGCGAGGAAGTTAAAAAAATATGCTGCACAACTCAGTGATAGCCATTAGTTTCTTTGCATCCAATAATCAGACAAATTTATATTATAAAACCCAAAAGGTTGAAAAAAATAATCGTGAACTACATAACCCAACATAGCAATTACTCTAAAAAAGCCACACAACTCAATTACAGCTATTAATTTTCTCTACATCCAGTCATCAATTTGGAGAGAAATTTACGTCAAAAACCTAGAAAAAAAAAAACACAGACTCAAACAAGAACCAGCAAACCTAGCACAACAGTTAATCCGAAAAGTGGCGATGGTAATGCATTACTTGATTTTGAAGAACTTCATGTTTGAAAAATGGTTACACATGGATTCCATGACATTCTTCATAGAAGTGATATCAAAGGTTTTTCTGATGTAAAAAGGAAGAATAAGAGTAGCAATTGCCTCACGATGAAAATACTACTTTTTTCATTTAGGGTTTTTAATTTACTTGAGAAATATTTTCATATTTTCATATTTTCATATTTCATATTTTCATATTTTCATAATTGGGTTAAAATGGTAAAGTAACAGGGAGAGTCAACAGTATACAAAGTGGAGTAGTTGACACATCCGAAAAAGGATTGTCTCCCAAGTATAGGAGTGTCGAAGTAATAAACCCGGTAAGACCGGGGTCGATCCACGAGGAAGGGGATTTTAGCGCTACAAATTATAGGCTAGCAAATATGATATGAATGATTCAAATATATGACAAGATAATATCAACAATGGATGAGAATAAAAAAAATACGCAACTAAAAGAAATTAACACAATAATAATGAGAGCTAAGGTTAGGGGATCCGCCCTTGATATTTCGAATAAGGATAAACAACCCATTTTAGTTATGTGAATTATATTTGCTTTGTTACCAATATTTATACCACTACTTGTAAATGGGTTCAAGCATCCAATGTGCCAATCACCATATGTCTACAACAAATCAAGGTTCCTAACTAGATTCATGTCGGTAAGGAAGAACCATACGACATCTATAAAGGATCCAAGCATTTGATGTGCCAAGGATTGTCGACAATGGATCAAGACCTCCACTTTACGAGTGGTGTCAAGATTGATTAAGAAAATAAATATAAATCATATAAAATAAACAACATAAGATTATGATAATTAAGCACATATCAAGGGTTAGAGAATCCTTACTCTCATATCAAGGTTTCACCCTTTCACCTTAGCAAGAGAGAAATTAGGAAAGACATTATAAGAGAAAGAAAACAAATGCAAGAAAAAGGAAATTCATTAATAACATAGAAAACAAGAGAGAAAAACAATACAAGATCCCAGCAAGGCCAAGATGCCCTAATGGGTCACAAGGCACCTCTATTTATAGATACATTCAGGGGCAAACTTGTCAAATTACAAGGGAATAATTGTCAAATATTATATGCACCAACTTTGACAATTGGAGTAATTAGGTGAACCAACTTTGACCACCGACCTTGAATTGACCTTGAATTATTGAGAATTTTAATCACATGTCTTCATGAAAGTCGTAGATATTTCTCTCAGCTTTCTAGAACATCTTGATTCATACGATTTGGATACGTATTCTGAGAGACATGGTCAATATACTGAGGCATGGTCAGGCTGGACCGAAACTGCAGGTGGATTCACTTCAAGCCCATTTTTGGTCCACTAAGACCCCGAATTTGATGAAGCTTGTGAAATATAATCTTGTAGATAATTTAATCAGCTTTCCAAAACATTAAGATTTGCACTATTCTGATCTATAAATAGAGAGTTATGCCTATTTTACCAAACCTGTAACAAAACCAAAATTAAGAGAAATTAATTCCAAAGATGCAAATGCTACAAATATGCTTAAGTTGAGGAATTTAATGACACTATTGATGAATTAAACTCTTATTAAACGTACATATTTAAGTGTTCATCACACCCCCCAACCAGCTTATTACTAGTCCCTAGCAATTAAAGCGTTATTATTTAGAAGTGATTTATAGAATTTTACATCTAAGGTGGTCATTATTTCACTCTCCTTGATCTTATCCAAATAAACAAACTCTCAACTGATTTTTTTTTAAATGACTCATATACCCTTCAGTCAAGATATCCACAAACCTTCTGTTGTGCTCAGTTGACATATGCTATGGGGCTTATTAGAAATAAGCCATATCGGTTCTAGTATTTGTTAAGGCTAACAACCTTAGGTAGGGGGCATTCATTCATTTTATATATTATTTTTTTCTTTTTTTTCTTTTTTTTTTTGAAAGAATGCATCTTTAACCCATGTGGCGAGCCTTAGGCTAATGACTCCCAGACCAGTTGGCCTTAGGGCATTAAGTGTTAAGACACCCTTACGAGCTTAACGACTCGGGTTGCTGATGCTTTATTTTTTCTTAGAAACTTGTGGATAGTACAATGTTCAATCCCATTAAGCTTTCTCCTTAATCTATGTAGCAAGCTTTGAGCCAATAGCTCCCAAACCAGTTGGTCTTAGGGTATTAGGTGTTGAGGCACCCCTCGGGCTTAATTGCTCGAATTAAGGAGGCTACGAGACCAAACTTATCCATAATTGCTCTCTCTTTATTTTTTTCACTTCTTCTTTTTTTTTCTTTTTTTTTCACTTTTTTTTTTAGTCTACCCTTTCTTTTGTTGTTATCCTAAACAAAACAAAAGAACTCAAATATTGCAACATTTCATTTCGCCACCCACAATCATGCATCAAGGTATGTGTGTGTGTGAAGAAAGGTTCGTAGATACTTGCTTAACGAGTATATAAGCATACAATTTATTAAATGGTAAGGTTGTGAGAGTTCATAGATTTGAATAATTCAAAGTGAAGTGAATAAGACCTCCTTGTTATAAAATTCAAAAATCAAAACTAAATAATATCAAATACGTCTTCAAAAATGCAAAAATAAAATGACAAATTGGTTAGAATGGGTTTCAAGAGTTCAAACTGGTCCTCCTTACTCTGCCATTCCTGACCCAAAATGCGTCTCAAGAGGATTTGAACTCCTTACGCCGCACTCTGAATCTAATTACTAACTCGCTTTCTTTCTTTCTTTTTTTTTTTTTAATGAGAAAAAGGAAATTCAAGACACACTTATGTCTACTATCCTTCCCCCCCAACCAAATGAAACATTGTCCTCAATGTTTAAATGTAGAGAGATAAAGTATAGGAGACATTACCTGAAGCTTCTGTTATTCAAGAGAGATGACCTGAAAGGCTCATAAAATAAAAAAATGGTTAATTCTAATTTGCCCCCTGAGGTTAGGCTAAAAGAAAATTGAGGACCTCAGTTTTTTGAAACTCAAAATTACCCCCTGAGATTACTGTAGCACCGTTAAATTTAACTGAAAATGTATTAAATAGTAACTTAACGC
Source organism: Boswellia sacra (assembly GCA_013180625.2). Taxonomy (NCBI): domain Eukaryota; kingdom Viridiplantae; phylum Streptophyta; class Magnoliopsida; order Sapindales; family Burseraceae; genus Boswellia; species Boswellia sacra. The sequence continues at coordinate 48,235 of SNVD02000498.1, forward strand.
TTTAGAAACCATTTAGAAAAGTGTATTATAGTCTATTTTACTGCTTATTAGCGTTAAGTTATTATTTAATACATTTTTTGTTAAATCAAATATTAGCATTAAGTTATTATTCAATACATTTTCCGTTAAATCTAACGGTTTAATACATTTCCCGTTAAATCTAACGGCGCTACAGTAACCTCAGGGGGCATTCTTATATTTCAGAAAACTGAGGTCCTCCATTTGTTTAAGGCCTAACCTCAGGGGGCAAATTAGAATTATCCCTAAAATAAAATGCTAAAAATAAAATAAGGACAAGAAAAAATTACTAACGGAGATTCAAATCCAATTTGCACTTTTTGTTTTGCCCTCCTGACCAATTAATTTGAGTACTAGCTGGGTCAGGTTCGTACTCTACTACTTGTAATTTGTCAAGTAACTCACCAGCAGAAGTGGCAGAAATAAGGATCTGTCTCGCCAAACGAGGGATAAAATTTTGTTCTACAGCTGCATCAACAAAACTTATTAAAAGATCAAAGAAATTGTTAACATTCAACAAACCTATGGGTTTTTTATGGAGGTTCAGTTGGGCCAGAGAGGCAATTTGAAAATTTTCTTCAAAAGTACCAAAGCCACCTGGTAAAGCAATAAAGGCATCTGAATTGATGAGCATATGTGCCATGCGTTCATGCATAGAGGAGACTTGTAACTCATGCCCAACCGTTTTTCCAACAATGCTTTCTATAGCCAAAGCTTTAGGAATAACTCCTAAAACTTGACTACCTCCTACACGTGCAGCTCTTGACACACAACCCATCAACCCGACGCTACCTCCCCCATAAACCACATGAATCTTTCTTTCAGCTAGTAGTCTACCAAGATAATTTGCTGCCTCGACAAACTCTTCACTTTTACCCGGTCGAGATCCACAAAATACACATATCTTTTGGATTCGACATTTTGAAGTCCCCTCCATGTTTATGCAACTCTCTAACTATGTGTGAAGAAGAGAACAAGAGATGTGGTATTTATGGAGTGCAAAAAGGTATGCTAATGATGACATCCAAATAGGTGGCTCGGCTGCTTGTTGAAAAATTCAACAATTATGCATAGAAATTCAAAAAAGATGATGAAATAAGACACCATAAGTCAAACAAAAGATATTAAAAAATGACAGCTATAAGGCATTAAAATTCAAAAATGATGGCACGCATGCATATGTACAGGTTGTTGTGACTGTGGCTCACATCTTCCTCTGGTTTTATGTCTAGAAACGGCTTAAACACCTTCTATGAGTTGGCACTACAAGAATTTTTATTATATTTATCACTTCTCATTTTTTTTATTTGACAGTTTTATAAAAAAGTGAGATATATAAAATTACTCTTAAAGTCAAACCGAATTTTTTTACATTTTTCTCACTTTTTGTCTTTTTCTTATTGTATATTTATCGTATTTTAAAATGGTATGACAAATATGAAATTAGGGTTCTTTCTTATGCTATATTTTTCATTTCCCTCTATCTTTTCCCTCTATCTTTTCACATTTCTCTAGCCGTCTCGGTTCACTCCTTCCCTCGTCGTGCATCACCACTTCCTGACTTACATCAGTCACCTCAATGATTTCGATTTCACTATCCATCTTACATTTTCTTCTCAAATAAATTTGCTTTTATCTCGTTTAATTTCAATCTCTTGCTTTCAATCATCTCTTTCACACATCCATGCCCTGCTTTGTTCTCGATCATCGCTTAAATCGGTTGCTAAACTTTCATGAATGGCACGATTTAGTAATTTGAGAACAGATTTGTAAATATAAAGGTAAGATTTGGTGATTTGAGGAGAGTTTTGAAATAGTGATAGTGTGGGTTTTATTGGATCTATTTTTTTTTATCTTCTTTTCCGTACACTGATTTTTTAGAGTATTTGATTGTTGTTTGTTTAAAATGTTAATTACTTCATTCTTTTTATTACTAAAATTTTTATGGATTTAGTTGTTAACATTTCTCTTTGAGCAGCAAAGGTGTCTACTTGTCTGGGTCTGGCATTTAGGCGTGTCATCATCAACAAGCAATTTAGCTCTCGGGTACGCCTCGACACACTGCTTTTGATTTGCTGTTTTATCAAACACAGATTAGTGATTAATTTTCAATTGAATTTTTTTTTTGGTATCAAGCGTTGTTCTGCAATAGATTTGTTGATCTTTCTTGTTCCTTATTTATCTATTTTTGGATATCAAGTGTTGGGTTGTCGCTAGCTTGTTTCTATTGCTGTTGTTCATGTGCTGTTTTGCTGCTACTTTGGATTTTGTGGTGGATGGATGGTGGGTTTTGTTCTTGGTGGTTGGAGGAGGCAGCAATGAGGTGGTTATTTTATAATTTTCTTGCGTTTTCTCGGCCACCAAACAGTGGGTTTTTTTTTCTTTAATTTTGTGGTGGATAGATGGTGGGTTTTGCTCTTGGTTTAATTTTCTTTAGCCAGTCACACACTTCCTGGGTTTTTTTTGGCAACTTTTATTGAAGAAAACTCAATTAATTTGGAGGTGCATAAAACTTTTATAAAGTTGAGAATCATTTGATATCAACCAGTTTATCAAATAAGCAGATTATTGCATGCCTGCCTTTATGCTTCGTCATTTTATATAAAATCGTATAATCATCCTTTAAAAGGAAAAACATCACTTATGCATTGCTTTTTTGAGATAAGGATCAATTTAAACTCAATTAATTGAATGAATTAAAGAAGCAACTATTCTTCCATGTTTAAGAGCTTAAATTAATAAAATAAAACGTTTTTTTTCAAAATTATATTTATTTTTGTGATATTCAAATTTTTGTTTTGTATTTTTTACATTCAATTTTGTGTTGTATTTTTGGACTTGTTTAATGAATAAGTGGGAATTTTTGTGAACAAAATTTGATATTATGTTGACTTTTGGAGTTGGTACTATGTCTTTTGTTTTACTTTGAGATTTTGATTATTTGGGTTTCTTGAATTTGGTTAATTTCACATTTTGTGTTATTGGATTTTGTTGGAAAAAAGAGTTATTGGCTAAAAGTTAGAAACAATCAATGAAAATGATTGAAATTCATCCAGTAAATCTATATGGGTTTGGCTTCTCTAAATATAGTACTATTTGAGTAAAATGCAACTACTAATTGAAATAAGTGGTGGGCTTCAATGGAGTGAATTGATTAAATTTATCGATTAAATCAAATTGAACAAATAAATTAAAGTAAATTGAAGACCTTGCTGAGAAATAATTTAGATTTGGTTAACTTGCCTGGATGGAGTATATGGTTACTTTACATACATGGGGACAGTGTTCTTGGCCTCTCACAGTCTAGCTTTTGTCTGTGTTGATCTTATTCTCTTGTTTTTGATTATTGATTTCCAGTACTGGTCAGGGCCTCTAAACTTTCAAATATGTGAGATGTGATGTTATCTTGGTTGTCAAAACAAATGATCTCGTGACTATCTTAATAGCTGCATCTCAACATGGTGAGGTTGAGTTTTAAGCAGACACCTTTTTTTTGTGAATGCACAAGAATATTGAGTATTTATGCTTCATTTGTCAGGTACTCAGATATCTCATCAGAAGAAATTGAGAAGATCTGTCCTGCATGTCGTGGCATTTGTTATTGCAAGGCATGCTTATGTGGGGACAATATGATAAAGGTATTTATTCCTGGATTAAAGGGAAATAACAATTTTATTTGATATGGTTTTGATTTTAAAAGAGGTATGGTCGTGTTATTAATATATTTTTTACTGAGTTGCAGGTAAGGATACGGGAAATACCCGTCCTAGACAAGTTGCAATATCTACACAGCCTCTTGTCTGCTGTGTTTCCTGTGATTAAGCAGATCCATCAGATACAGTGCTATGAAGTGGAACTGGAAAAAAAGCTTTGTGGTAAGAAACTCAATTGTTGAATTTTTCTGTATATAACACTTGCGCATAATTTGACAATTTTGCAACTATTTTCCAGGCAATGAAATTGAACTTGTTAGGGCAAAATTGAACACAGATGAACAGATGTGCTGGTACCACCTTGAGAACTTTCAAAGTAATTTTTTTGTTAACACCATTTGTTTCAAAGCAATGAAATTATATTGTTGGTACATCATAGAGCTTGATCTTGATCTTGTTTTCAGTGTTCCACACGGCCTCATACAAAATTGAAGAACAAATTATTTGCCTGATTAGTTTGTTAGTTAGAGATCTTGCCTTATTCTTTGAATTCATCTGATGTCTTGTCTTTTTGTTTGAGTTTATGAACTGGAGGATGTTAAGTTGTCACATAGATTATAATTCATGCATGAACTTTAATATGGACAGTAATGCTTCTTACTTCTGAGTTCTTAAAATCATGTACTTCAAAATTAGTCTTTTTAATTTTAATATGGATAGAAATGCTTCTTACTCCACGTCCACATGCAATGTTTTATTGCCAAGAATGATGCTAGAAATTTTTGGTGTTTCCCACTATGAAAAATTTGCTGCAGTGAATGCTCAGCTTGATGATTCACTTTAATGTTCTCCTATCTTGTTTTATGTCTCAATGAGTTGATGATTCACTTTAATGTTCTCCTGTAGATCATGGACCAGTGAAATAATTTTATTGCTAAGCATAATTTTATTCTTTTCACAAACCCTCCTGCTTCTTCTAAACATTTGAAATAATTTTCCATTATAGAATCAATGTCACCAAGTCGCCCTTTGAAGACCTTGTGAACTCTTTCAATTTTTTTTTTCTTTTTTCAAAATTCTGATCTCTATTTCTCTCTTCAATAATTTCACTACCGAGAGGGAGAGAGAGAAAGAGAAACCCTAGCTCCGCTCGGACTTCAGTGGAAGATTTAATGTCTGTTGTGGTTTACTTTGAACTGATTTCAGGTATTTTTCTCCTCCAATTTCCTTATTTTTCTCCCTTCGTGAATAGATCTGTTGTGGTTCACTTGTTGGGTCTCGCTCAGACTTTGTGAATTAATGATTCTAAGAATGTCTTTAAGCTTGCTTATGGTTTTATTTCTCTTTCTCTTTTCTTAGATTTATTGCTTGCTTTTGTATTTCTGGATATCTAATGGTTACTGATATGTAAGATTACTGTCTTATATCTCCTGCAAATTTTCATTATTGTGCGCATGGGTATGAGCATTGATAATAAAATATATGGGATGCAAATGAGTGAAATTTATATGGATATTTTTGTGAAATTTGTTAGTTGATACATTTTTTTTAATTTTTAGTCAGTCAGTCAATTGATATAGCATGTTGAAAAGGATATTTCGAAGCTTAATTTGATTGATGAATGTTGTGGCGCGTCTGTGCAACTTGATTCCATTTGTTTTGCTCTTGAACTGTTTCAAATTTATTTGAAATTTTACTAGTACTGATTTCTATCATCTCTGCTAATGTTTTCTGTTTAATAATTTAGGGATAGTGTTGGAACATGGCAATGGAGATTACTCAGTTTTTATTGGTTGCGTAATCAGCTGATGCAAATATTCGAAATGAGGCAGGGTCTAATCTTAGGCAATAGTTATTAATCTGTTGGGAAAAGATCATAGTTGTTTTTTTATCTAAACCTGGCAATAGTTATTAATCAATTTGAAACAATCTAAATTTGAGACAAAAGTTTCCAATTGTGATATGCTCTCAGTATTCTATCTTAAAGTTTTGGGCGGTGGAGTATCAGAATCATTAATTTGATCATATGATGTATCTGTCCTGTCCTAATGACAATAAGTCTCATGCTACTAGCCTATGTTCCAAAAAATATTTGTTGTTTTTCAGAAATCTAGGTAGATTTATGAATTAAGCACTGCCATTTCAAGAGACGCCCTTGGTAAACTGTATTAAAAGTTTATCTGAGGTGGAGGATAAGCGGGACTATATAAATCCCTCACCACCCTTTCATAAATACTTCTCTTTCTTCCACACCCTTCTCTTTTCTTCCTTTGATTAGCTTTATTCTTGTTAAGATATGTGTTTGCTGAAAAACTAGCAATTCAAAGAACTTTTTCCAATATTTTTGCTGTTGCATTTGTCTCATTTATACAATATTTAATGAACAAACCAATTAGTGGCTGTCTGAGAGCTTCCAGTTCATACAAGGAATCCCAGGTCTGAAGCCTCTCGCTCTCTCTCTCTCTCTGTATGTCTGTGTGTTTTTGGTAATCTTGTTTTTGAATGTGGGTACTGGGTGGGTTTCGTTTTTTTGACTTCCTGGAGGTCGAGAAACATGTTTCAAGTCTTTGAAGGTCAAATGTGAGTGATTTCTTGAAGAAAGTTTGGTGGGTTTTGGTTGTTTTTAGTGAGGAAAATGATACTCCGTGCTTGTTGCTGAGAATGTAGGAAACTGTGGAGATTTTTATAATTCTTGTGAGTTACATTTTCGTCACTGTCTTTAACCAAATTTTCTTCAAACATGGAGTTTCTTATGAATGTTAATCAACTTCGATTGAGAATTGATTTATTACGTAATTTATTTGCCCAATAAGGAGTTTTCCTCTTAAAAGAAGAGATTTTGACACCAATGCTTCTGTGTATGACAGATTTTCAGCTCAAAAGCTGATTTATGCAGTGCTTTTGATGTAAAATCAAATTTGCTGTAACAATTAGGGCAAGTTCAAATCCCCACTTTGCATTTAAGGTTTGGAGTCACTACCTTCCTTGTTCTTTTTAATTCCAGTTATTCTTTTTATTTGGATTCCATGTTCAGAAATGGAAATGCTCTGTTTCTTGCTCTTTCGTTTCTTAGCTACTAAATTTATGTTTAAGCATTATCCAAAGAGCTGGGCATTATTATAATGTTTTAATTTTTGTGAATGATTTGAGGACAATCCCCCTCTCTCTCTCTATCTGTGTTTGGTTTCAGTTTCTTAGTTTCAGATACTCTTGAGAGTTTTTCAAGGGTATAGTTTTGCATATAATTATGCTGTTTACTAAATATTCCATGCCATGCATCAGTTATCAAGCCCCCTTTTGACAAGGAGAGGAATAATTAAGAAAGTTGAAAAAGACGTGCTTTTTAGGATTTTGAATTGCATACTATACTGGCTTTCCTTTCTCTCTTTTGCAAAAGGGTTATTCTTTTGCATCTTTCTCTGCAATGACTTTGCTTTAGATAATTTTGATTAATACAGGCACCTTTTCTTAATACTTCTTTAAATTTTAGATTTATATTCCTATTTATATGTGAGTCGGTGTGATGAGGTAAAATGTTTCCTGAAACTTTCAACTTTTTTAGTTGAGTTGGAGATATACTTTGTGGTTCCTTTAGCTCAAAGTCTTGAATCTTAACTGTAATTTGTACACTAAAGAAGCTTTCTGATGTAGGACAAGTTAGGATATTTTTATTTGATTTTTAGGGATTATCCTTCCTATTATAAGGAATTCTAATTGGGATTGTTTTCCTATTTTTCAAAATGTTGGTTGGTATGTGCAAGTTTTAAAATAATGTTCATTTCGACTATAGAGGTTTAAATCATTCTGTGTAAAATAGTGTGAAGAAAGAGTCAGGTTATGATAGTTCTAGCTTCTTGTTGATGTGAAACTAAGCCTTTTCCCTGTCAGTTCAGTTAAAATCTAGCGCTATAAAGAACATATATATCTCTCTTCGGGAGAATGCTCTGATAAGCTTGTTTCCCAATTAAGTTTTCAACTTTACTGGGTTTCTTGATCATTTCAATAGCTAGTTCTATTTATTTAAACATTTTCTGCTTTCTAATCTTTATACTGCTTTTGTTGCAAAAAGATTCTGAGCCACTTGTTTTCTATTAGAGTTTGATTTGTGTTGTATCTTTGCTTCATAAGTACACTTGTTTTGGTCAAGTGGTAACTTAGAACAAATTATAAATGAAATATTTTTTAGAGGGCTTCCATCTTGTTCCAAACATGTCAACTAAATATAGACACTGTTTCTTTACCTTGCTTTTACTAATGCTGTAAATCTAAATGTTATGCTGTAGACCATTGCATTTGTGTGTAGCAACATGGAATGTGGCAGTTGTTAAAAGGTGGGTTGACGTCGCATCTCCAGTAGAAATTGCTAATGCAATTGACATTCCCAGCCCTGTTCTGAAGCAGATGATATTATGACATCATGACATCTGATGATACACATTCAAGCACGGTAGAGCTTTTAGAATCGAATTCTTATTTTGGAATGAAACCTACACAAGTAAAACTTCTGAAGAAGGTAAATGATTTGTTCCTGATGCATTACCTTATATATAAATTGAATGTGTGCATTAAATGTTCATTGTCGTTATAAAACTGCTGTATTAAAATGTTGAGTTACTATATCTTACAGGAAAAAGCTGCATGCTTAGATGATAATGATGCCAGGCTTGCTCTGGATCCTAAAAACAAGCACAGAATTCAGGTAGCTGCCCTGTATATTGTTTATTATGTCTGCAATGTTATCTTCATGTTTGTTGCGATTGGTCTTAGGTTTTTGTGATCTCCCTGCCCTTAAATCTTCTGTTCATATTTGTTTTTAACACTTTTTTTGGTTTTTTAGACAAAACCTCATGCCATGGTGATGTGCATTCGCTTCTTTATTATAGCGGTGTTTTGAAGACATGGTATGTCTACAATGCTTACTTTATTTCTTGAATTTGTTATTATGCTTTTACTTAATAATTTTAAATTACCTGTCTCTAACTACTATTTTATGTATTGCCACGGGATCTTAATTATATGTTCTTGTGTGTCTTGTGTGTCTTCTTCTGTGCTTCCTATTCTGAGTGGGTGGTGAATACACTTAGAATCATCTGGCCTCTAATCTGTTTCAAGCTACTGCATAAAAGTAGAATACAGGGCACATTATGTATGATATAGGAAAGAGGGCAAATTTACACCTAAAGCCATCTATTTCTAACTTCACTTCCCTCTGGCATTTGAAAGACTAATCCATTTTATTACTGTCAGATGATAGCAAGTTGAGTCACTTTATTGGTCTCTGTATGTCATACACCTACTTATTTAAATCCTATGGAGATTTGCAGTAATGGATATGCACATCATGATGCATCTTATAGATCTAGATGAATTGTGTTTCAGCAATCTGCCATTTCATGATTTCATGGTGTTTCATCATATTTTTTTTCAAGCATGATGATGGTGTGAAGTGGGTTCTGTTCTTCCAAGATACCAATGGACTTTTATTCAAGGTGTTGCTTTGATTTCGCGGTTTCATATATAGTTTAACATCACTGTTGCGGTTAGCTGTAAAATAACCATATCTCGTATATATGTAGGCAATTCCAGCCGCATTGGGTGTCAGTGCTACCAAACAATACCATGTTAACTCTCTGGCTGTCCCACGGAAAGCAAAAGAGGCTATTGGAGGCATAACCAGGCTTACTCATACTGATGGTATACTATAAAGATTTTTGTTTTATTTATTGGTATTTTTTGGTATTATACCTAAGAAATACCTTTTTTTCAAATTAACAGAGAATTCATGTATTGTAGTATTTTTCTTGTATTTCTAGTTTATAATTGCTGATTATGTCATGGCCCTTTAAAGTTATTCTCAAATGTTTTGAACTTGGTTCAAATATGGGCATTAACCTAATATCTATTTGACATTCTATTGTATATACCGATTCTCTGAGTCTTATATGTATTTTAACTTAGTTATCTATAGTACTTTGAATTTTCTGTGGTTATAAATGTAGCAGAATATACTCAACTGTGCTCTGCCATGCCAGCAATATTATATAAAACTTAATTACTAATTTGAATTAAAACTAAATTCAGGGAGATCAATGGTGATCAATGTGGAGTGCAATCAGCTAGATCCTCTGCTTCGGGCAACTGGATATCCTGACGGAGATGTCAATTCTGAAACTACAGGCTACTCTCCTTTCCCAGGAAACATAAACCAAGTAATTTGTGTTACAAACTTGTTCACCTTTGTTTTCATTTTGTTATTATTATTATTTATACTCTGGGTTCTAGAAGGATGGCTAGTGAGATGAATAAGGAATACTAGCCTCACTATCTTTTGCAATTATTGCTCAATATTTACAGCAAGTGTCATTACTCCATATAGATATTTTTGCAAGGTTTGTCTGAATGTTCAACATATTTTTACACCTGTATATTTGTTATGCTAATAGTTTTCATTTTTCTTTTGCCACATTAGAATGTAATATAATGTTGGTGAATTCATCAGGCACGCCTAAAAATTGATGCTAAAGACAGTGAGAGACATGTGACAATTAAGACAATGTAATTGTAAGATATCTGTATCATGGTGTGAAAAAATGTTTTAGAATGAGATGCATAAGGCATTTCTGAAATTAAAGCATTGTTTTCTCTACTATCAGTCTTGGGTTTATGCATTTTGATCTGACTTTCTCTTGGCAAAGTATATTCCTAAGTATATAGCATGTATCTGAATAGGTTTCTTGGTGATGTACAATTCTTAAATTTTCTTAATTTATTTATTTTGTAGTTGATTTTGGAAGTTGGTCCTTACCTTGAAGAGCTCAACAAAACTGGAGGTGCAATAAAGGAGTTTGTGAACCCAAAGTAATTCCTTTTTATGGTGATATCGTATTCAAAATAATGGTGTTTGACTGGTTGCATTAAGAGATTTCTACTTGACAAGGAAGCTACAATTTCTACTTTAACAAAGAGGCTATAATTTACTATAATGCTCGACCGGGAGCTCCCTATCATCTTGGATCCCTGTAGCCTATAGAGATTAGATTTGGCATTATTGCCCAACAATGTGGCATATAGCCTATTAATCCCAACTTATAAGAGTAGTGATGCTCTTATGCATTTATGCCTTTGTTTTACAGGTTTATGCTTTATATGAATGGAAGTGTTACCCTGAAATTGTCTCCAATATCATGTCATTTGTTTCATTGCAGATACAAAGATGCTACCAAATCCGCATTCAAGTCCTCAACTCGACTTGAGTGTATGATGCAAGACTATCCAAAAACATTGCCTCCATCTGCAAGGGTTGGATTTACGGTAAGTTATTCTCCTGAGATTTTCAGCAACTCATTTTCATGTTCTTTCCCTTGCTTGGGCCTTATTCCTCTATGTGGACCTGGGCTTTTTTATTTTCTCATAGAAGAATCGTTTTTAATATGGTTCTATGATGATATTTGCTTCTTAGGTTTTCTTATTATTGCTATAATCATTGTTGAATGACCAACTACTATGTCACTGCTTAGGTGGTGGATGCATGGCTTGTTTATGCACCTGTAAAGAACAACCCAGAGGATGCTGCTAAGGTAAATATTTTCATATTACTCATAACTGTTCCTGTATCCGCATCATGTGTAGTAGCTTAGTTGAATTTCTAAAAATCCTTCAAATTTCTTACGTTATATCTGGATGCTATGAAACAACTTTAAAACTGAAAGAAGTACGTTGTACCCTAGATACCTACATGATTACTATAAGTCAACTTTAAAATCTGTTCTGCAAGGTGGAAAAGTTATTGAAGGAATAACAAACACACACACACACACCACTCCAAAAGCAAAGGTATAAACAAGCTGGTTCACATGGATGAGATACTCTTGGAATTTTTCGAGTTCATCAGTTTGAGAAAGTGGAGTAATTCCGCATCACCAGTCAAAATGGATGAGATACAAACACAGCGTCGTTTGCTTTCTGTTTTTCTTTATCCATGTCTTACTGCACGCCAACGCACAAATCCCAACGGCATCAAGGCATTTTTAAAAATTAAAAATTAAGGCATTTTTAATACTTTATGAAGCGGGGTTCTGTTGCAATGTTATATTTTGTTTGAGAAGTTTAGTTTATAGTTTGTTTCATATGAAATTGTCGGAAAGATGATACTAGATGGGTTGTTTTAACTATATAAGGGTGCAATGATTAGACTTATTTCACTTGAGTTAAATATTAGTGGTTGAATTATCCAAATTATTATTGTTTTACTTAAATGTAGCTGAAGTGGGTGGATTTTACTGTTTTTGGAATCTAAGCTGATAAAATTTTAAGACAAAAATTGTTTAGTTCTACGTTTATCTATTTTTCCCTCTTTTTTGGTGGGAAATAGACTTGTGTTACCTGGCATTGAGTGTTTTAATGTGTGGCTAATGGGGTATTAGCTTTATATAATTTTATTTTTCTTTGAAGGATATGTTAGACTTCCGCTTGTTGCTTAATGAGGTCTATTGATTGTGTAGAAAGAATTAGGTGTTACTTGGGACGTGGATTTGTATGGTGAGTTGCTTAAAATTGGAGGTAGGAAGGAAAGGTACAGTCTTTTTGTGCAAGTTTGATAGTTTTGTACAAAGGCTTGCTACCTAGAAATGAATAAGACACTAAAGATAACTAGAAATCTTAGACCAATACTGATTTTGGTTCTTATAGGATGACAACCTACTTTAACAAGACCGCTTGGCCAGAGAAGGCACCAAAGAGTGAAGAAGAAAGAAAGGAATTCATAGCTGCTCTTCGCAAGCGGAAGACAGAGTTGTTCATGGCCCTAATTGAAAAAAAATTACATACTGCTTTCGGCCTGGAGTTGCAAAGTTGGTTATCATCTGATCTTTTACTTATTTATGCCTTGCCCAGTACTTAGATGGTTGAGTTTGTTAGGTATATAGCTGGAATTGCATTATCGTCAATCTTGCTTTATTAATATGGAAATGCATGCATGATTTTGGTTCTATTTTGTTGTTTAGATTTTGAAGGAGGTGACTATGTATTCTATCATTGGTGTGAAGAGAATGGGAGAGCTTGACGATAAACCATTCCTTACTGTTCTAAAGACAAAATTTGCTGGTGTAGAAGTAGAGGAGAAAGCAATTGAACTGTCTTCTGTATGGGAGGATTATCTACGGGATCCTACTTGGCATCCTTTTAAAAAAATCATGGATATGGAAAGAAATTGTGAGGTATGCAACCGCCTTCTATTTTTTATTTTTTTATTTTTTTAATTTTAAGCTATGCATCTCTCATTTCTATTATGTAAAAAACAAAGAAGAAAATACTTTTTTTTTTGTGATAATATCCATTATATTATAAAAAATTATTGGTTGAGAATATATACTTATACATTGTAAAAGGGATTTATTGCAAAGGGTGCAAATCCTTAGGAGATTTTTGGCACTTTCATCAGTTTTAGTTTGGCCGTTCACTTGATGTCAATTAATTTAATGTGCATGCATGGTTGTAGACTGCAATGATGGTTCTATCCACTCAAATATTCCTATGTCAAGATGGTCTTAACATCTCTTAGCTCATTTAAGTAATTTGTTGTTCTTTATTTTCTTTTATGTCCCTCCCTAAGTGATTCACAAATTATATCTTTAATACCTTCCTTTTACAATTTTGAGTAACATTTATGTTATTCCATTTTTGTGCTATTCACTGTACTGATGTTTTTAATCTATGTGTCATGGAGCATTAATAGTTATTAATGATGTTGTTGCTGTTATTTCAATTGGATATATATATATATAGTTTCAATTTAATTATTTTTCTGTTGCGTTTGAATTATATGAGTGTGGTTGTTTTTATTGGCTGAAATGCAGGAGCAACAGGTGAAAACGGGTGAAAAGTGCAACTGCTGTTTAAGAACTGCAAGTGTCTTTATATGCTTCAGTTGTTCTTTTTCTGATACTATTTAATTTGCTTGTTGACATGTCTACTATTATGATTGTTACAAGGAACTATTTATATATCCCTTTAATTAAACACTCACACAGATCATTTATTTCAATAGTGTATGATAAATCTAGAAGAGATATTTGTGTGTTGTATATGCCAAATTGGATTATTGACAGAATCGCACAAGGTAAAAAAATTGGTGTGAGTGTAATACGCCAAATATTGTAAATCTTCAAAAAATTTACTGTTTCAAACCATATTTTTCGGTCAAAAGCGCCAAATATAATAAAGATTAAAAAAATATTTGTCAGCACGAAATGACAAATATGATCAAATTTAAAATCATATTTATCGGTCAAAAAACGTCAAATTTGTTGAAATTAAAAAAATTTAACCGTTAGCAAGCCATATTTATCGGGCAAAAAGCGATAAATATGATACAATTTAAAAAATTTAACCGTTGGAACCTAACAAATTTGTCAAAAAAATGACAAATATGTGATTTCTCTACAGTTCAAAATACGCCAAATATTGTAAATATAAAAATTTACTGTTTCAAAAATATTTATCATTAAAGCGCCAAATATAATAAAGATTAAAAAAATATTTGTCAGTTCGAAGTGACAAATATGATCAATTTTAAAAAAGTTACCGTTGTAGAATCATATTTATCTGTAACAAAATGCCAAATATGGTAAAATTTAAAAAATTAAACCGTTAGCAAGCCATATTTATCGGTCAAAAAGCGATAAATATAGTACAATTGAAAAAATTAGACCATTAGAACATTCCAAATTTGTCAAAAAAGTGACAAATATGTGATTACTTCTACAGTATATTTTTAGTTATACTTGGCGCTTTTTTGCGCCAAATATTGTTTATACAATATTTGACGTTTTGACCGACCGTCAAATATTGTCAAATATACCATATTTGGCGGTGCCATTGGTGTCATTTTTTTTACCGTAAAATATTTACATATTTGACGGGCAAAGACCGCCAAATATGGCTTTTTTTCTTGTAGTGTAGGGATATGCTTCTCATCCAGTTTTCTTATAAACTGGCAAATAGGGTCGTTTTGAGTCAGATTCCCAAGACTATAGCGTTCCTGCTCATCTCGGAATTGTGTCCACAAATTAAAAATTTCACGCTGCACAAGTCCACAAGAATGCGTCTCAACAGTCATTCGGATATTATCCAAAGACTCCTTACTCAGTCCATTCTTGATGAACTGTAGTTTATCCTCTCGATTGTTAGACAAATATCCCAAGGAGCGGCAACGCTGATTACAAGTCCATCTTGCACATCTGGGACAAACTTGTAACCTTTTCGCTCTTCGCTTTTTGGCATAAGAGCTTTTTCCCATACCTGGCATGTGAAAAACAAGATTATCTGAAAATTCATAAGAAAATCGAACCTTGGCTTCAATTAACCATCTTACTTTGATAGGCATACCCTTATGCATCAACATCCTTACTCTTTCTGCGCGGGCTTTGTAAATTTTAAGCAAATCATTTGGAGGAAGAGAGGGAAAAAGTTTGTGCAGATTTGAGAGAATGGTGTCCATATGAAAATGCAAGAAAAGAAAGGAAAATGAATGCAAGGTGAGCAACAGTTTTTAGGGAACTGAAAAACCGACTTTAAAAGTCACAGAGTACCGTATCCGCCACTTGACCGGGAAAAATCAATCCTTAAAAAGGATCGACTAAAGCAATGGACTCTTCATTTTGCTCAAAATTTTCAAAGAATGATTTTAACCATTGTCCATTAACTTTAAACACATTACCATTCTTTGGGTTCTCAATTTCAACTGCTCCATGAGGGAAAACATTTTTAACAATAAAAGGCCCAGTCCAACGAGATCGAAGTTTACCAGGAAACAAATGCAATCTTGAATCATACAAAAGAACTTTCTGTGAAGGTTCAAAAGATTTTCTAACAATGGATTTGTCATGAAAAACCTTCATTTTTTATTTGTAGATTTTAGAATTTTCATAAGCCTCATTCCTGATTTCTTCAAGTTCACTCAGTTGGAGTTTACGTAGCTTGCAAGCATCATTCAAATTTGTGTTGAATGTTTTAATGGCCCAATACGCTTTATGTTCAATTTCCATAGGCAAGTGACAAGGTTTTCCATAAACTAATCTATAAGGAGGCATTCCTAATGATGTTTTGAAAGCAGTTCAGTAAGCCCAAAGTGCATCATTAAGTCTTAAAGACCAATCTTTACGATTTGGGTTAACCGTTTTTTCCAAGATCTGTTTTATCTCCCTATTAGCTAATTCAACTTGTCCACTTGTTTGTTGGTGATAAGGTGTAGAAATTTTATGGGTTATTCCATATTTCTTCATTAAAGTTTCAAATGGTTTGTTACAAAAATGTGTACCACCATCACTAATAATAGCTCGAGGAATTCCAAATCTACACAAGATATTCTCTTTCAAGAATTTGATAACTGTTTTGTGATCATTGTTTCGACATGGAATTGCCTCGACCCATTTTGAAACATAGTCTATTGCAACAAGGATATACACAAAACCAAATGACGGTGGAAAGGGTCCCATAAAATCAATACCCCAACAATCAAAGATTTTAACAACAAGAATGGGATTCAAAGGCATCATGTTTCTTTCTGAAATAGATCCCAATTTTTGACAATTTTCACACGTTTTGCAAAATGCATGTGCATCTTTAAATAAGGTGGGCCAATAAAATCCACATTGCAAGATTTTAGTAGTTGTTTTTCTAGATGAAAAATGTCCTCCACATGCTTCGGAATGACAAAAGTTAATGACACTACTTACCTCATTGTCGGGTATGCATCTTATTATTATTTGGTCTGGACAATATTTGAACAGATATGGGTCATCCCAATAAAAAATTTTCACCTCGGTTAAAAATTTCCTTTTGTCGTGAACATTCCAATGAGGTGGCATTTTTCCTGTTGCAAGAAAATTTACAATGTTAGCAAACCAAGGTACAGTAGCAAAAGAAAATAAAAATTCATCAGGAAAAGAATCATTGATAGGTGAAGTTTCAATTAATATCTCTGTCGTTAGTCTTGAAAGATGATCTGCAACGACATTTTCGGCTCCTTTCTTATCCTTTATTGTGATGTTAAATTCTTGGAGCAATAAGATCCACCTTATCAATCTAGGTTTTGCATCCTGTTTAGACATTAAATATCTCATAGCTGCATGGTCAGTGTAAACAATTGTTGGAGAGCCAATTAAATATGATCGAAATTTGTCCAATGCAAATACTATTGCAAGTAGTTCTTTTTCAGTTGTTGTGTAATTCATTTGTGCATCATTTAAAGTCCTACTTGCATAGTATATCACATAAGGCTTACCTTCTTTTCTTTGTCCTAAGATAGCACCAACTACATAGTCGCTTGCATCACACATCAATTCAAAAGGTAAGGACCAATCAGGCGATTGCATAATTGGAGCAGTTGTTAAAATTCCAATTAATGTATCAAAGGCATTTTGACATTCTTGAGTCCATTCAAAGGAAGTATCTTTTATTACGAGGTTACAAAGAGGTTTAGATATAGCACTGAAATTTCTTATGAACCTCCTATAAAATCCAGCATGCCCTAAGAATAAACGAACCTCTTTGACTGTTTTTGGTGAGGCAGATGGGAAATTAATTCCACTTTTGCTTTGTCCACTTCAATTCCCTTAGAAGACACCACATGACCTAAGACAATTCCCGAAGTGACCATATAATGACATTTTTCCCAATTCAAAATAAGACCTTTTTCTACACACCTTTTTAGGACTTTTTCTAAGTTTTCAAGACAATTATCAAAAGAGTTTCCAAAGACAGTTAAATCATTCATGAAAACTTCTAAATAATGCTCGACCATGTCACTAAAAATGCTTAGCATGCATCTTTGAAAAGTACCTAGAGCATTACAAAGTCCAAAAGGCATTCTCCTAAATGCAAAAATGCCGAAGGGGCACGTGAATGTGGTCTTTTCTTGGTCTTCGAGTGCAATGGGAATTTGATAATGGCCTGAGTATCCATCAAGAAAGCAGTAGTAGGGGTGTCCTGCTACTCTTTCAAGAATTTGGTCAGGAAAGGTAAGGGAAAATGTCTCTTCTAGTGACAGCATTTAATTTTCTATAATCAATGCACATCCTCCAACTAGATGAGACACGAGTTGGCAATAATTCACCCTTTTCATTTTTAACCACTGTGATGCCAGATTTTTTCGGTACTACTTGTGTAGGGCTTACCCACTTACTATCAGAAATAGGATAGATAATTCCCACATCAAGTAGTTTGAGAATTTCAGCCCTAATGACCTCTTTCATGTGTGGATTTAATCTCCTTTGAGGTTGTTGAGATGTTTTGGCATTTTCCTCTAAATGTATTCTATGTGTGCAAATTAAAGGGTTAATGCCTTTTATATCTTTTAAAGTCCACCCAATTGCATTTTTATGCCTTTTAAGCACTTCTATCAACTTACCTTGTTGCTCGCATGTGAGGGATGAAGAAATTACCACAGGATATGTCTGATTCTCCCCAAGATATGCATATTTCAGTCCTTCAGGTAAGGGCTTCAATTCTAACTTGGGAGCTTCCTCTTCCTTGTTTTCATTCATTTGCCCAATTCTTCAAATCTTGATTTTGAGCCTTTTTCCAACACCTGTGCACAATCCAGTAAAGAACATATATCAGAAAGATTGTGTTCTAGTTTCATACTTGATTCTAATGAATTCACTAAACAAGTTTCCAAAGGGTCAGAAGAACTCCCCTTTTGGATGTGATCAATCACATTGGCCTCATCAATTTCATCTTCTTCTTCATTTGGTTGTTTGCACATATTGAAAACATTAAGTTCCAATGTCATGTTCCCAAATGATAACTTCATGACTCAATTCCTGCAATTAATCAAAGCATTAGAAGTAGCTAGAAATGGACGCCCTAAAATAACAGGAATTGAATTGCTTACTTCCACTGGTTGTGTGTCCAAGACAATAAAATCCACTGGGTAAATGAATTTATCGACTTGAACTAATACATCTTCTACTACTCCTCTTGGTACTTTAATTGATCTATCAGCAAGTAAAAGAGTCACAGAAGTCGGTTTTAACTCACCTAGATTGAGTTTCTGAAAAACCGAATATGGAAGCAAATTCACACTAGCACCAAGATCAAGTAAAGCTTGTTCAATTTTATAGGCTCCAATAACACATGAAATTGTAGGACAACCTGGATCCTTATATTTCACTGTATTATTATTTTGAAGAATAGCACTTACTTGCTTAGCTAGAAAGGCCTTCTTTTTCACATTCAATTTTCTTTTCACAGTGCACAAATCTTTCAAAAATTTTGCATAAGAAGGTACCTGTTTGATCACATCTAGCAAGGGAATATTAACCTTTACCTGTTTGAAAATTTCAAAAATTTCAGAATTGTGAGTTGGCTTCTTTTGTGTGGCTAATGCTTGAGGAAATGGAGGCACAGATGAAGATTTGGTTTCTTCTTCGCTAGGTGTTGGTTTGGCCACCTCTTCCTGTCCTTTAGAGATCGATTCTTCTTCTTTCTTACAAGGGTCAGGAATGTGTTTTTCAACAACCTTACCATTGTGAAGGGTCATGACTGACTTGGCTTGATCAAAGTAATGGTTACTTGAACTCCCTGCATTTGCATTAGATTGATCTTTGGGGTTTTGCAACGTTTGAGAGTGAAATTTTCCCTTCTCTTGGATGCTAAATGTAGATGCAAATTTTGCAAGAGTTTCTAACAAATTTGCTAATGTTTGAGCAGTTTGACTATTAAAAGTCTCTTGCTTTGTAATGAATGAATGCAATGTTTCTTCAAAGTCATTCCTAGGAGGAGGAGCATATGCATGATCATGAGAATTTTGGAAATTTTGTCGTGTTTGAAAGGGGACTTGTGAAGATTGTGGATGGTTGTCATTTTTCCAACTTAAATTTGGATGATTTCTCCAACCAGGATTGTAGGTTTGTGAGTATGGATTGTGATTTGGCCTTTTGAAAGTGTTCAAGGCATTGGCTTGCTCATGGAGACATTCCCTAAAGGCAGGCAAAGTTGGGCGATCATCAGTAGAATGGTCATTGTCATCACAAATGTTACAGACATTTTTCTTGAATAGAATTCAATTGACCACTCTTTTTCATTTCTAAAGCCTCGACTTTTCTAGCTAGGGATGCATATTTGGCTTGAAGGTCATGGTCTTCCCTAAGGTTGTAAATACCTTTATTGGATGTCGAGGTTGGGGTCTTGCTTGGTACCTCATAGGTGCCAGCAGTGTCTCAATTTTGTGCCTTTTCTGCCAAGAAATCTAGGAAGTCAAGTGCTTCCTCAGGGTCTTTTTCTTTAAATTCTCCATTACACATTAATTCCACTAGTTGCCTATCTTGAGGTGTTAACCCTTCATAGAAGTGTGCAACTACTCTCCAAGTCTCAAAACCATGGTGAGGACAGGTATTAAGTAGTTCCTTATACCTATCCCAACATTGGTAAAGGGTTTCCCCTTGTTTTTGAGAGAAATCAGAAATTTGTCTTTTAAGAGAATTTGTTCTATGGGTAGGAAAAAATTTTTTTCAAAAATTGTTGTTTCATCTCATCCCATGAACTGATGGAATTCGACCTCAAATTTTGTAGCCATGTTCTAGCTTTATCTTTTAAAGAAAAAGGAAAAAGCTTTAATCTAATGGTGTTTATGCTACAATTTGGGTCAGTGTAGGAATTACATACCTCTTCAAAGAGTTTTAAGTGCGAATATGGGTTCTCCACATCAAGGCCATGAAAGGTGGGTAGAAGTCGAACAAAACTTGGGTTGAAATTGAAATGGATTGAATCTGGAGGAGAAACTACACAAGATGGTGCACTAGTCCTTACCAGATTCATGTAATCTCTGAGGGTTCTTCGTTAGTTTTGATCATTTTGTTGGAAACAGTTGTCCCCTTCATCCGTGAATATTTCCACATGATTGTTGGCCATGTTTTCTAAGGAAGATGATGTTTTTCTAACAAGTCTACCACTAGATGTTCGTGACCAAATTTTCATGCAAGAAAGAGAGAAGAAAAGAGAAGAAAAGATGAACAGACAAAAAAATAAAAAATTTAGATCTAAGATGAGAAAAGAGAACACTTACAATTTTGCACGCCAATTTTTACCTTTCCCAGTAACGGTGCCAAAAATTTGACACATCTGAAAAAGGATTGTCTCCCAAGTATAGGAGTATCGAAGTAATAAACCCGGTAAGACCGGGGTCGATCCACGAGGAAGGGGATTTTAGCGCTCAAATTATAGGCTAGCAAATATGATATGAATGATTCAAATATATGACAAGATAATATCAACAATGGATGAGAATAATTAAAATACGCAAGTAAAAGAAATTAACACAATAATAGTGAGAGCTAAGGTTAGGGGATTCGCCCTTGATATTTCGAATAAGGATAAACAACCCATTTTAGTTATATGAATTATATTTGCTTTGTTACCAATATTTATACCACTACTTGTAAATGGTTTCAAGCATCCAATGTGCCAATCTCCATATGTCGACAACAAATCAAGGTTCCTAACTAGATTCATGTCGGTAAGGAAAAACCATACGACATCTAGGAAGGATCCAAGCATTTGATGTGCCAAGGATTGTCGACACTGGATCAAGACCTCCACTTTACGAGTGGTGTCAAGATTGATTAAGAAGATAAATATAAACCATATAAAGTAAACAACACAAGATTATGATAATTAAGAATATATCAAAGGGTTAGAAAATCCTTACTCTCATATCAGGGGTTTCACCCTTTCACCTTAGCAAAAGAGAAATTAGAAACACATTATAAGAGAAAGAAACAAATTCCTAAGAAAGGAAATTCATTAATAACATAGAAATACAAGAGAGAAAAACAATACAAGATCCCAGCAAGGCCAAGATGCCCTCATGGGTCACAAGGCACCTCTATTTATCGATACATTCAGGGGCAAACTTGTCAAATTACAAGGGAATAATTGTCAAATATTATATGCACCAACTTTGACAATTGGACTAATTAGGTAAACCAACTTTGACCACCGATTTTGACCTTAAATTATTGAGAATTTTAATCATATGTCTTCATGAAAGTCGTAGATATTTCTCTCAGCTTTCTAGAACATCTTGATTCATATGATTTGGATACGTATTCTGAGAGATATGGTCAATATACTGAGGCATGGTCAGGCTGGACCGAAACTGCAGATGGATTCACTTCAAGCCCATTTTTGGTCCACTAAGAGCCCGAATTTGATGAAGATTGTGAAATATAATCTTGTAGATAATTTAATCAGCTTTCCAAAACATTAAGATTTACACCATTCTGATCTATAAATAGAGAGTTATGCCTATTTTACCAAACCTGTAACAAAACCAAAATTAAGAGAAATTAATTCCAAAGATGCAAATGCTACAAATATGCTTAAGTTGAGGAATTTAATGACACTATTAATGCAATATGATGAATTAAACTCTTATTAAACATACATATTTAAGTGTTCATCAGTAGTAAATAGAAATAACATATAAAGTGAAAAAAAAAGCTTTTCACTGCTTCCCTAACCAAGAAGCTCACCAACATCTCTCTTTCTCCCTTCTTCTCTCAACAACTCATGAACTACTCTCCCTCGACAATTCTACCATATTTTCCACCAACTTCAACCCCTTCTTTGATTCAGCAATCACCCAAGCTCCAGCTGCAACCAACACAGCCAATAGCAAAAGCTCCAAAAATCCAGCCAACAATAAAAGTTCCAAACACCTAACATCACATGCCCACTATATGCACCACTACAACTACAACCAACACAGACAAGCATGTGATGGTATGCGACGGATGAGAAATAAAGGATGAAAAATTGAGGAGTAGATCAATTTGGTAGGGGAGAGGGTCGATGAGGATATGAAATGGAGCCATCATGAAAAGAGAAATGAAGAGGGATAGATGAAGATTTATGGTGAATATGTGACATCAGAGAAAAGTGAGAGAAGGAGATGATCATAAATGGGGTGAGACGAAAATAATCAGAGAAGGAAGATGAGAGGAGAGGGAGAGACGAAAGCAAGGCAGAGAAGGTGAGAGATCAGTGATCGTAGAGGGAGTTATGGTGGTTGTGGCAAGAACATGGAGAAGAAATGGAGGTGGAATTAGGGAGTGGATGAGCATCTCATTCTTTTCATCTTTTTTATGGTAATTTTTACAAGGAACTTTTACTTTGTTATTATTATTGTTGTTGTTGTTAATTGTGTAATCCTTGGGGAATGTAGAAAACCAATTCCTGGCACCTCTAGAGGTAGAGGAAAGAGGCAGCACATGAGCGCCTCTAGCCATTAGATTTGGTGCACAAGCGTATCTAGCAGTAGAGGTGTCTTCCTCTATAAAAAGGTAGTGCATAAGCGCCTCTAGCCATTAGAGGAGGCACATGAAGCCTTTCACCAGTACAGGCAAAGCACAAGCGCCTTTAGAATCAGAGATGCACATCTTAGGGCTCACACCTTAGAAGAATCTAGAAATCTTACCAATGACTATAGGAAAAGGCTTACGCCTTTACCTTTAGAGGCGTATGCTTCTAGTTATAGTCTCAGATGGGCAAATAAGCCTATTTTCGGGGAACAGGGAGCCTCTATAACAGGATCAAGCTTGTAGTTTGAGGTATCCAACAATTTTGGAAAAAATACCTAAAATTAGCAATTCTAAGATATTTTTGGATACCTTTCAGAATCCCTCTTTAGTATAAATATTGTTAGTGTTTTCTTGATGTTCCTAGTTTCCCTTGGATTAGTTTGGGATGCCAACACTAGTTGAAGATTCGACTTCTGATTAAATTCAATAAGTTTTCTAAGGACCTCCTCTTTAGTTTAAAATTTGCCATGTTTGCTTTAGGTATAATCAGTATAATTATGCCATGCTAAGTTTTGGAGTAATTTAATTAATAATAGTTAATTATGCCATGCTTAGTTTTGGAGTAGTTTAATTAGTCGTAGTTAATTATGCCATGCTTAGGTAGGGATGGCAAAATAACCCGTCGGGTTCGGGGCCCCGTTGTGACCCATGTTTTAGGGGTGGGTCTTGACCCGTTGATTTTGAGTTAAGGGCTAGTTTGGGCTTTGAAATGTGCTACCCTATACGGGGTGGGTCTGGGGTCAGGTCTAGCCCTTAGCCCCGTTTGCCCCGCCCTGCCCCATATAATATAAGGGTGTATACGAAAAAATAAAATATTTAAACTTATAAAATTGATAGGGGTGATATTGATAAACTTTAATATAGTGGGTATCCTACAAATTTACTAAAGTATATAAAGAAAAAAAAAATGGTTATTCAGCCCTAAATCTCCTAAATGTATTAATCCTAAAATCCCTAACTCAGTCACCTTATCTCCACCATCTTTGTCATCATCACTCATCACGCACTTGAGTGGCTTCCACTCCACCATTGACAGTCGTCGACCATCCTTACTCGTAGCACCTCTCGTGGCCAACTCGCCTCCGTAGCTCCGGCGGCCTAGCCTCCTCTCTCGCGACTTATATTATCTATGTCACTCTCTTTGTTCAAGGACAAGTGACAAACAGAGGAGTAAAGAGCATGGCTATCATGATTGATAGCTATAGGATTGTCTTTGATGCCGAGGTAAGAGGTGAGATACCGCTCTATTCTTGGTTGCTCCATTGAGGAAAATAACTACATTAGTGGTGTCTTTTATCCAAGAAAAGTTGCAAATGTCCTCCTACTCTAGATGGTCAATTCTCATTTGGGTTGGTCTTATTTTTGGTAAATATTATATAGGTTGCTTTAGATTTGATTTTTACTTGGTATTGAGTTTCTAGTGAT
The DNA here is from genome assembly GCA_013180625.2 of Boswellia sacra. Classification (NCBI taxonomy): domain Eukaryota; kingdom Viridiplantae; phylum Streptophyta; class Magnoliopsida; order Sapindales; family Burseraceae; genus Boswellia; species Boswellia sacra. The sequence goes on from SNVD02000498.1 coordinate 72,692, forward strand.
AAGAATTGAACTTGTAATTGTTTATGAAAGTGTTGAAATTTTTGCGTTTTTTAATGTTTTTATATAGATAGTCTATTCTTGATTTTCTTAAATTCTGCTTGTGTTGCTTCAAGTTAATACTAAAGTTTGGTAATAGGTGAGTTATTTATAATTTGTTGAAGCGAATGAGAACCATCAAATCAGTTGTATACTTTTCCAAATGGATTAGATATAACTACCTCTCACGAGCCATGCTAGCCACCTCACTCTTATTTTAGTTAATTGTATGTTAATTGTAATTCTTTATGTAGATTTTGACACTGTTAACTCTTTATATCTTGAATTTTATTGTGCTTGAATATTTTGAGATTACAGTTCCTAGATTCATGCACTTATGTTGGCTTGTCAAACATTTGTAAAGGTGCAGAGCACAGGCTTTGAGAATTTACCCACTTCACTTGTTTAAATAAAAAAAGAAACCGATTCGCCAGCCGATGTGATAGTATGAAGTGATATTAGAATTTAAAATTAAATTTTAAATCCATCTTTTGTGAAGAATTGGGAGATATATATGTATAACATACATAATGCATATAAATCTTAGTTCCGGTGGGAAGAAATGCTTGATTATTTTTGTTGTTTTTAATTTTTTTATTTGTTTGAGTAGGTTTAAGCATGGATGTACTTAGTAGCTGATTAGCTCTTGCGACTAGTTTGAGAGAGAATTTTAGAATAATGACTTATATTTAGAATTAGTGAATTGTTGAAAATTGTCTCTTATCAGCTAGGGGAAAAGATTTTTCATTTGTCAATTTTTATATACAATGGATTGCTAGTATAAACAATTAATGTAATCTTTTTAATTATTTTGTTTGGGCTAATAAAGATTTATATTAGCTCTCACTGATTTTAAATTCATTCATGTGGTGTTGTATAGTAATTATATTCTTGACTTCCTTTATATTGACATGTTAGCAGAGATTATAATAGATTTACAATTCAATTAGATTTTTACTGGAATGATGGTTTTTTAGTTGTTATTTTGGTTGTTATGCATACGTTTGATTTTAGTTTGAAGATATATTGTTTTTATGATTGTTAAAAAATAGTTATAGCTGTATATGATATATTTATATGATATGATGAGAATGGGGTTATTTGTAATATTGTAAATGTTACAGGGGCGGGGCAGGGTGGGTCTGGATCTGTTCAATTATTTTTTACCCCGCCCGGCTCCTTTAAGGGGCAATGGGCTGGGTCAGGGCAAAAAAAAAAAAAGAGTGGAGCAGGGCTGGGTACTTGCCTCCCCGGACCCGCCCCGCCCCATTGCCAACCTTGTGCTTAGGTTAGTGGTAATTAATTAGTCAATAATTGTCATGCTTAGTTTAATATTAGTAGTAGATGATTAGCAGTTTAATAATGCTCGATGAGAAGTTAGTTATGTAGTTAATTAATTATTAATTATTGGTAATTAGTGACCATTTTATGAAGATTAATGGCTAATTATGTGATAGTTAGCAATCGATTATGCATGCTTAGTATAATTAGTTGATTAATGATTAATGACGCCATCATTAGTATAAAGATACCATGATTAATTCCATGTTTAACTTCGTGGAAATTTAGTTCATTTAAATTGTGCTTGTCATTGCTAATGCCTCTATTTGATAATGAAAGGTTAGTTCAGAACTCTCTTAGCTATTGTAACATTTAATTTCCTACAATATCATTTGACTTGTTGTAATCCTCTATCCCTTCCCCTATATCTAATGGTCATGTATTCCATTCCTCTCCCCTTTCTATGCATGTATATAAAAATTGTTCACCTTGCATGTAATAATAAGATATAGTGTGGTTGTATGTGCATAATGAACTTAGGATCAAGATAGGATAGCCTTAGCAACCCAAAACTTAAGAACTAAGTAGACCCTAGTGGAGGTGGATTAACATATGGGCGGGTGTAACCCGTACCTAACTATTCAAGTCCATCTTTGAAAGGATGATAGGTAGTTAGGTCTATATAAGCAAGGGATCGGCTACCGTCATCCATATTTTTCTCATGGCTAATTACTAAAGTGGCAACTCCATCATTTCTCTGGACTTGTCCCCATGACTTGATCCATATGGCCCTCTAAGTATTTGAAAGGAGCTTAGATGAGCAGTGCTAAGGTTGTAAGTGCTTGGAGTGGGATAGAAGCCCTGTTTAAAAGCATATAAAGAATTAATATCACTCAAGAGATTTTGTAGAGAGGAGATATCATTGCTAAAATTATTGGAAAAAATAAAATCCCATGAATTAGTAAATTAATAATAGATTTGGAAGGATCGTGGTAGGTGGAATGATCTCTAGTTATTAAAAAAGAAGGAGCAAGTTTGTCAGTAGGAATAGAAAATAAATTACCATATTCAGATAAGGAATTAATTCTAGATTTATTTGTGGCAATTTTTTCAGAAGATGGACTTGGTAAATAAAAAAATGAAGAAAGGAAGATAAATTTGCCCATTTGGATATAGCATGGTCATTAATTTTCTCATTATTAGAATAAGTAGGTACGTAAAGATGGGAATTGATTTTTAATAAAACTAAGATGACAAAAGCATAAAATTTGTTAGTCATGGGTTCAAAACACATGTATGCATTATGAATATCAGGATATCCAAGAAAGAGACAAGATTTATAGACCATTGCTCAAGTTTCAGTTTTGTATAGGGCTAAAGCCAAGGATAACATAAACAACCAAAAACTGTCAATTTAGAGTAAGTAGAAACAGGATTGCAAAGACACTAAAAAGTAGATTTATGACCACAAATGGTCATTGGAAGCTAATTAATTAAATAAACTGAAGCTTTGAAAGCAAATGACCAAAGAGAGAGAGGAAGTGATGCTTGATGAAGGAGAGTGAGTCGTATTTTGACAATATGTCGATGATGGTGCCCAACTAAAGCAATACATTGGGAGTTATAATGAGGAGAAACCAAATGGTAGATGCCATGTGATGCGTTTGAAACTAGCAAGTATACTAGTCGCACAAGTAATAAAGTGATGAGTAAGATATCGTTCCCACGAGGATTGATTCTAATTAAATTTATTATTCGAAAGCAACAACAGAATAAATGGGGGGGTTTTGTCGATGGATTAACTAAATGAAATATTAATGTAAATACACAATAACACAACACAAAGTAAAATAGAGTGAAAAATCAATGAGAGTAACCTGGTTAAGGGATCATTCTCTGCCACAAGATATGGATTTGTGAATTAACCATAGAATTTTCATTCAATTACACCATTGAAATTATCAACCGTAGATAACAACAAGCTCTGTTACCCCAATCTTTCCTTACTTTGTTGTTAAATAAAACAGGCTCTTTATTTAATTTCTATCCATTAAACAATCTAGAACAAGCTCTCTAAATTTAATTCAATGGATGCATTACGAAAAGAAAGACAGGTTGATCTCAGCAATAAACACATAAGGTCGGATTATTTAACTTAGGTTATATTCTCCAATTGCAATCTCTGATCACAATTTTGCTACTAATGATTAGAAATTCAAGACAATTACGATCAAGATTTCTAGTCTAGCAATAGATAACATCCAAATTATATTCAGTTGGCCACCCAAATACAATCAGCAAGCAATCATAAGCATTAAATATGGGAGAATACAAGCAACTTCAATTAGAGAATTGGATAACAATATATTGCACAATCAACTCACAAAAACCATATCAAGGGCTTTGAAATCACCCTCAACCAATTCAGATTTAGTTACACATATTCAGACGCAATACAAATACAATACAATATGGAGACATTCCAGAAAATGAAGGGGAAAGGGAAAACTTAGCAAATTTGATGAAAATCTCTTAAGATTGTAGTTCTTCCTCTTTCCAAGCCTTCAATCTCCTTCAAGAACTCCCAGAGATGAGAGAAATCCAAAGATGCAGCCTCCTCCACGTTCTCCCCTCTTCAAGTTATCAAAATAAAACCTTAAAATATGTTTAAATACTCTGCTACAGTAGCCTGCTACAATGTCCCGTATTATACATGCTACAGAGATTTGTGAAATTATATTTCTATACTTCTCACACTGTTTTGATTATAACTTTTGGTACACTGAATGAATTCATGAAACGGTATACAACATGTCATCGGGTTCATTGTATATCAATACAATTAAATTCGAGAAGATGGTTGACTAGCAGAGGTGAAAATGAAGGGTTTTACTCCATTTTTGTGCAAGTTGCTCCAAAACTCCTACAAACATCAAAACCACACAAAACATAAAAATACCAAGGAATATAGCAAAGAAACATGGACGAATTGATATAAAAGTAATACATAAATAAACACCTATCAAATTCCCCCACACTTAGACTTTGCTAGTCCTCGAGCAATTACAACGATGTGAAACAAAACTATACCGAAACAGAATCATAGAAAAATTAAAACACACAAATGCTTCAACTTGCAAATAGGCCTCAAAGATTGTACATAATTATAACCCAAGGAATACTTCAAAATACTGCACTTGATCAAGAATTTTATCTCAAAAATTAGTTTCGCTTCACTTCAATTCCTCAAGTGTGTGTGTGTAGAGCCATTCTCACCTAATCACTTGTAACCCGGATGATTTTATGCATAAATATGAATCATATTTAATATTGAAGATGTGTGTATAAATGAACTCCATAGGCCTGCTTTTCAAGTCACTCTCCACTAATGTCGACATGCACAACACCAAGGATCAAGTAGGACTTTATTAAGCTTGTAACGTTTGGCTTTGGTGAAGGTATGATAAAGTATAATAATTTGGCTCAAATCACCCACAAACACATAAATCATTCAAGATTATGTAGAGCTCAACTACATAACATAAAAAAAAATTCGTTCGAATTCACCAAGTGACTCCCCCAAACTTATTCAGAACACTCAATCTCTCATTTTATTATTGTTTTTTTTTTAACACAAAAGAAACTACATCCCCACACTTTGTTGTTTCATTCTTTTTAAGAACACTCAAGGGTATAGATCTGTTTTTCTTTTTTTTTTTTTAATTGCAATTCTCTTCTCCCACACTTAAACAACACATTGTCCTCAATGTTTAAGTACGTGGAAGATAAGATAGATTGTTTTTTTCTTTTTTTCTTTTTACAAACACAATAAAACTCACTTGCATTGCTCATGGCACAATCCAACCTCCTCTAACTTCCCAAAACAAGAACATAGCTCAACATGTCATCGTGAATGATCTACATGCTCATAGGTAAGGGACAAACTGTTTGGAAAAAAAAAATTCTTTTGAGGTTAGGAAATCTTTTAGTGAGTTAACAAAAAACAAGCTTACAGAGGCTCAAAGGGGTAACTAGGGATCAATTTCAATTAAGGTTGGCTATTAAGGCTCAAACGGTCCAAAGATGGCCTAAATCATTTCCCTAATGTTGCACAGTCTAGGATTTCGCCTCGAGTGACCATCAAACAAGTTCTAGAATTCATTGAAATCTGAAGAAACACTTAAATTGCATAAACATTCTCTAAGTAAACAAATAACTCAGTGATAATGGCTCTGTGCTTAATGTTGTGCAAGGAATCAAAGGTAAAGCAAAAACTAATATACATTTCAAGCACACAGATCCATGCATCATTTATCATTTTCCAAGAGTTATTCTTAATTCAATCATTATCCTATCATCGACCCACAAAATGCAAGAAAGAGGTACGTGGCATTGTTACACCTGAGTCAAGATTGTATATTTCAACAATCCTTAGGACCAGTAGCCCGCAGACTTAAGGTTTCCAACCTATATACCTTTATTAGAAAGAACAAAACAAGAAACAAGACACTTCAAACAACATGAAATAAACAAACTACAGATTTATTGAGAGAGAATGCGTTTCAAGAGTTAAGAAACCCCATATTCTGCCATTCTCAGGTTTTTCCACAATTGTTTTTTTTTCGAAACTGATAAAGACAAAAAACACATAACAACTTCTAAATTACATAAAACTAAACTTACTCATAAAATAACAAAGTCCAATAAGCCAGCAAACAAAAACAAGTCAGTTAGAATGGGTCTAAAAAGTTTAGAAGTTAGCCTCCTTATTCAGCCATTATGGATTGAAGAGATCCAGAATGCATTTCAAGAGAAATTGAACTTTTTAAGCCACCACTCTAAAAGCCATGATTAGAAAATATTACCTGGGGTGAAAGAAATAACCTGAAAAAACTCAAAAGAAATGACATGAAAAATCTCAAGTAAACACACTAAAAAGAAAGTAAACAAAAACGAAGCAAACCAATGGATAGAGATTACAGATGCAGCATTAAATCCAGTCTACGCCTTTTATTGCCTTCTCCAAACCAATATATCCGAGCCGTTGTTGGATCAGGCGAATAGACGAATTCTTGTAGTTTATCAACTAACTCCCCTGCAGTTGAAGCTGTAACCAGGATTTGCCTCGCCGACGGTGAGATGAAGTTTTTTTCTACAGCTTGATCAAGAAAGGACAACAAACCATCAAAAAAATTATTGACATTTAACAAACCAATTGGTTTCCGATGGATGTTTAGCTGTGCCCAAGAGGTGATTTGAAATATCTCCTCTAATGTACCATAACCACCGAGCAAAGCTATAAATGCATCAGATTTAATGACCATAAGTGCAATATGCTCATGCATGCTAGAGACCTGTAACTCTTCCCCCATTGTGTTGCCTATGATATCTCGCACAGCTAATGGTTTAGGGATAATGCCGAGAACTTTACTTCCTCCCAAGGATGCAGCTGTCGACACACACCCCATTAACCCAATACTAACCCCTCCATAAATCAAATGAATACCCCTCGCAGCTAATGTCCTACCAAGATCAAGAGCTGCCGTTGTAAACTCTCCATCCCTACCAAATTGCGATCCACAAATACGCATATATTTTGGAATCGTCGAATTGGTGTTTTCTCCATTTCTAAAAGTGCTCTAAACTTGTGTAAGACAATGATACACGTTATGTATTATGTGATTCAAGTGCAAGAAAGGTTATAAAATGACATTTGAAAATATACAGAATGGATATATACACACGTAAATCTCTCAGATTTGACACATGGGGACATAATTTCGGTGGGGGTTGCTCGATGCAGATTTATCGCCCCAAGATTTGAAAAAATTAGATATGCTTTCGACGAGGTTTGACAAAACCTACACACTTGTCTCCTACGTGAAGCATGGAAAATGGAGATATACTTTCGGCGGAGGTGAACGAAACCTCCACACTTGTCTCCCACGCGAAGCATTAAAAATGGAGATACACTTTCGGCGGGGGTTGACAAAACCCCCACACTTATCTCTTATGTGTGCTGGTGTCATGGGGTAGTCATATGGTTTGTCAGAAAGGAAAATTTGAAATTAACAAGCAAAATCAACAAACAACAACAACACAAAGACAACACTCATAATCGAATCAAACAGAGCAAGAAAGAATAAAATTCAGCAATATTAACACACATTCAAATGTACAAGTAGTTGTGATTGTGGCTCACATCTTCCTCTGGTTTTACGTCCAGTAACGGCTGAAACGCCTTCTATGAGTCGGGGATTTGCTTCCCATCCAGTTTCTTATAAACTGGCAAACAGGGTCGTTTTTAGTCAGATTCCCTAGACTATAACACTGCAATTCATCACGAAATTGTGTCCATAGATTAAGCAATTCACGCTGAACAAGTCCACAAGAATGTGACTCAAGAGTTAATAAAACATTATCCAGCGACTCATTACACAGACCATTCTTAATAAATGACATTTATCTTCTCTATTTCTGGACACAAAACCTAATGAACGACAAGTCTGGTTACAATTCCATCTAGCACATTTATAACATACTTGTAACCTTTTCGCTCTTCGCCTATTGGCGTAGTAGCTCTTTCCTAGACCAGGCATGTATTTTGCGAGATTAATGTCCGGCTCACCGGACAATCTCACCTTGGCTTCGATAAGCCCTCGGATATCCGCAGGCACATTTAGGAGCATCAACGCCCAAAGTCTAGTCATTCGTACTTTATAAATTTTAAACACAGCATTTTGAGAAAGTGAAGGGAAATATTTACGAAGGTTCGATAGAAAGATATCGGCATCCATTGAAGAGGAGAAAAGGAGAGATATTACCGATAAGGCGATTGAGTTTGTTTTTCTCCAAGATATGCACGTATCAAACCTTCGAGCAATGACTTCAGCTCCAGTTTGGATGTTTCCTCAAGCTTTGCACAAATGAATTCGAAGTACGGAATAATCAAATTAAACAAAAGGAAGGAAAAGAAAAGAGCAGAAACGAAACTAAAGACACATAAAAGAGATAACAACACAATAGCAAACAAAAGTCAAAAACAAGTAAAAAAAATATAAAAACAAATAAGACAGATGCAAAGAGAGATAAAACCTGATCAATTTGATGGCCTACGAAAGGAATCTCCTCGAGACACAAAAATCGATCATTATTACCTTATTTTATTTTTCTTTTCTTTTCTTTTATTTATTTTTCAAAAACATTGGGTTGCCTCCCAATAAGCGCTTGGTTTAACATCCTCAGCCCGACGTTGGTTCCATCATGGGAGGGTCCAATCTCCGTTGTGCTTCTCTAGTGGGCTTGGATCCTTTTTCCAATAAGAATTGTTGCATGCATATGGCTGGGCCTTGGATGTTAGCAATCGTCCACCAATAGCTATTTTGTGATCTCTAAGTACTTGGACGAGTTTCTCTTCTTTAGTGGTGCAAGGCCCATTTCTATTATAATTGGCAAAGTATCATTCTCACCCAAAGAATCCATGCTCAAATGATCTGGAAGTGGCTTAAGCTCCAAGGTATTGGCTTTCATCACAGAAGGAAGAAGTTTCTCATTAGATAAAGGCAATTCAATGTACAAACATCATACCTGTTTGTGGTTATAGCTATGATCTCATCTAAGCTTGCCACAGCTTCCTCCATTTGTTTGGACACTTGTATAAAAATTCTTATTCCTTAGAATTTTCTGTCCCCATGTGCTCACTAATAGCTACATCCAATCCATTCTTGCGAGTTAACTCAAAACATTGTTGTGGCAAAGAATCAATAACGTCAACTGCAAAAACAGAATGTAAGAGTACCTCATTGCCTCAAAAATATTGAAACGGATAACCTTGCCATCAAACTCTATGGTGAGAATGCCATCATGAACATCAATCTTTGTTCTACCAGTTTTCGAGAATGGTCTCCTTAAAAGAATCGGTGTTGGATTAGGAGATGTCTCATCCTTTATTTTAAGGACATAGAAGTCTGCTGGGAAAACCAATTGATTCACCTGCACAAGCACATCTTCCACAACTCCTTTGGGATATGCATTAAAATGATCAGCAAACTGAATGGTAATACCAGTTTTCGCAAAAGGTCCAAGATTTAAAGAAGCATAAATAAATAGCATGACATTAATAGATGCTCCTAAATCTAACATAGCTCTTTCAAACTTGATTTTACCAATGGTGCATGGAATGGTGAACGTACCTGGATCTTTGCATTTCGGAGGAATTTTTCTTTGTAGAACAGCTGAAACATTTTCCCCCACACTTACTTTCTCGTTCTCTTTTAAATTTCTCTTGTTGGTGCATAACTCCTTGAGACATTTTGTATAACGAGGTACTTGCTCGATAGAATCCAGAAGTGGTATATTTACCTCGATTTTGCAAAAAGTTTTTAGGATTTTCTGTTCTTGTTTCTCCTTCTTCGATTTTGCAAATCTACTAGGAAAAAGTGGAGGAGTAACATATGAAGGAATAGGAGTTATAGGATTTACCTGAGAAGTCATTGTTTTGTTCATGGTGGATGTGGTGTCATCTCCTTCATCAGTTTGTGATTTTCCTGATAAGACATCTAATTGCTCTCCACTTCGCGAAGTTATCGCACTAGCAGTCTCGCTTGGATTGATCAACGTTTGAGAAGATAAGTTTTCTGAGTCTTGGCCCTCGAATTTGCTCATGCTAGTAGCCAATTGTCCTATTTGATTTGCCAGGTTTTGGATACTTGCCCCAGTTTCCTGCTGGAATTGCATTGTGTTAGTGGCAAGTGCATTAACAATATCTTCGAGAGACATACCTGAGTTTTGCGAAACTGGTTGCGGTGCTGGATGTGGCATTGGTGGTGGTTGCATTTGAAATGGTTGCTGCACTCTAGGTTGATTGAAACCTTGCGGCCAATTTGGTTTGCCATTTGGGGCGATCGATTGATGATTCCCGTAACTAAAATTGGGGTGATCTATCCATCCGTCATTGTAAGTATTAGAGAGGGGATCATACCATTGCCTTGATTGTCCTGAAAATCCACCCATGGCATTGGCTTGTTCCATATCTTCTTCTTGTAAAGTTGGATACATGTCGATTGGATGCTCTATGGTAGAATATACCCCACATGCATAAGATTTCTGCATATGTCCTACAGCCATGTTTTCCACAAGAGAGGTTAGCTCAGAAAGTTGTTGTTCAATGTTCGGAGTGCTTTCCTCATTTACTCTCCTTGGTACTTGTGGCTCAAATCCGCTACTGAATTGATAGAAGTTTACTGCCATGTTGTCTAAACACAAACAATCAGAAAAGAAAAACAAAGAAAATATGAATCAACAATGAAAACAAAATAACAAAACGATTAGAAAATCAATCCCCGGCAACGGCGCCAAAAACTTGATGCGTTCGAAACTAGCAAGTATACTAGTCGCACAAGTAATAAAGTGATGAGTAAGATATCGTTCCCACGAGGATTGATTCTAATTAAATTTGTTATTCGAAAGCAACAACAGAATAAATGGGGGGGTTTTGTCGATAGATTAACTAAATAAAATATTAATGTAAATACACAATAACACAACACAAAGTAAAATAGAGTGACAAATCAATGAGAGTAACCTGGTTAAGGGATCATTCTCTGCCACAAGATATGGATTTGTGAATTAACCATAGAATTGTCATTCAATTACACCATTGAAATTATCAACCGTAGATAACAACAAGCTTTGTTACCCTAATCTTTCCTTACTTTGTTGTTAAATAAAACAGGCTCTTTATTTAATCTCTATCCACTAAACAACCTAGAACAAGCTCTCTAAATTTAATTCAATGGATGCATTACGATAAGAAAGATAGGTTGATCTAAGCAATAAACACACAAGCTCGGATTATTTAACTTAGGTTGTATTCTCCAATTGCAATTTCTGATCACAATTTTGCTACTAAGGATTAGAAATTCAAGACAATTACGGATCAAGATTTCTAGTCTAGCAATAGACCATATCCAGATTATAGTCAGTTGGCCACCCAAATACAATCCAGCAAGCAATCATAAGCATTAAACATGGGAAAATACAAGCAACTTCAATTAGAGATTGGATAACAATTCCTTGCACAATCAATTCATAAAAACCATATCAAGGGCTTTGAAATCACCCTCAACCAATTCAGATTTAGTTACACATATTCAGACACAATACAAATACAATACAATATGGAGACCTTCCAGAAAATGAAGGGGAAAGGGAAAACTTAGCAAATTTGATGAAAATCTCTTAGGATTGTAGTTTTTCCTCTTCCAAGCCTTCTTTCTCCTTCAAGAACTCCAGGAGATGAGAGAAATCCAGAGATGCAGCCTCCCAGTCGTTTCCCCCTCTTCAAGTTATCAAAATAAAACCCTAAAATGTGTTTATATACTCTGCTACAGTAAATTTCTCTAGAAAATAGACTTCGAGAGCTTTCGAACGGTATACAACATGTCATCGGGTTCATTGTATATCAATACAATTAAATCCGAGAAGATGGTTGACTAGCAGAGGTGAAAATGAAGGGTTTACTCCATTTTTGTGCAAGTTGCTCCAAAACTCCTACAAACATCAAAACCACACAAAAACATAAAAATACCAAGGAATATAGAAAAGAAACATAGACGAATTGATATGAAAGTAATACATAAATAAACACCTATCACCATGAGATTCAAAAATGGATTCGAGGCCTTCATATTCTTTTCCACCATCCAAATAAATCATTTTCATAAATTTATTAAAAAAATTTCCATCATTAATTTAAACTTTGGAAAAATGGAAGAGAGATCTAATTTATGTGCCATTGGAAATAACCATGAGTATTTTGTAAAGTGATCAACAAAAACTACATAAAATGAAAAACCATTAATTGAACGAATTGGAGATAGCCCCCAAACATACTATAGATTAATTCTAAAGGACTTCTACTTGAAAAACTAGAAACACCAAGATGTAACTTGTGACTTTTGTTACTGAAAGTTCTGAAAGTGCACAGTTATAAAAAATAAATCAGTCAACTGTTAAGTAAATTGGCACAGGAGGATTTTTACATGGTTCGGTTATAAAACCTACATCCACGGACAGCTATACAGCTGTAATTCACTAAGTTCTTGTTTGTACAATCTTTAGGACCTTTTACAGTGCTGACTCACTCTCACACACTGACCTAATCTTTGACAAACAAAATCTCGCTAAGATCTTAAACTCTAGTGACACTGCCCACTCTCTGTCGCAGATAACTTAACAATACACTGCTAAATTATACATAACAACCAATGTCTGACAATGAATTACATAAACACTTAACCCGCAAATTATCCCAAGTGTCTACTAACTCTCACAGACTTTATCAACAACTCATGTACGAATTCTACCACTCATACATGAATCAAAGACTCAAAGAATCGAATTAACAAAGCATCCCAATTTGCATTGAAGATCTTCTATAAAATCATGGAATGCCAAAGTCAAAAACTCTCTCACAACCAAATTGGCTAACCAGTTAATCTCTCTCTTTTTTTCAACATCGCCACTTCTGGTTATTACATGAAATATATATATAGAGAGGCTTGGATGAAATCTCCTAGAAATCCTATAAAAGATCTAATCAACATCACATTAGGATTAGAATAAAATAGGAAGTGATTAAATACCAAAAGAGATTAGGATAATTAAATAATCTCCTATTCTATACAAGATATTATCCTAATCTTAGGATATATTTATAAATCAATTACTTCCTAAAATATAACTCTAGAAATAGTAAAATAATAATTAAATTAATTTTCTTGTTTCATCACGAATTGATCAAAACGAAACACATGCATGACACATGCGTGTTGTAACCAAAAATCTTATTGTCAATGCTCACGGCATAAGTGCTCGACAACCATGCTCGACACTCGACACTTATAACACAATGGTCTCGACACAAATCTTCACTACTCATCTATTCGACACTTCGACAGTCAACACTCGACAAACTCGACACCTTGACTTCCCTCGATAACTCAACTTCACTCGACATTCTCGAAAATATTAGTTACACAATCAACTCGACACATCTTGACAATATTAGCTACACAATCAACTCGACACTGGTCAAAGCAACAACACAACACTAAAAACCAGCTCGACAACAACACTCGATATTACCTCAACACACAGACACTAACAATCTCTCCCTTTTTGGGAACTTGTGATGAAAACGCCAACACCTAACTGTTTCCATACTCATAACAGAGCACTGTCATGATCGTTATAACCTTGCAAGACAATTCAAAGCAAATTAAAACATTCATCACACAACATAACTAGTTCAACAGAAGAAGTTTAGTTCTGTCTCCCCCTCACTTCTTACTTACACCTTCAAGCAACCAAAAAAATAAAAAATAAAGTCATAAAAAATAGTTCAAAAAGATCAGAAACAGTTCTTCAATAAGAACACCAAAAAAATAAAAAAAATAAGAAAGAACTCCTTCTCCTACCAGGGCGCTTGATAGTTCTACGAGCAATAGATTTGACCTTACGCCTAGGAGTGGAGATAGGCGGTTCAGAGGGGACTGGTGCTGGTTGTGCTTCAGTAGTATCAGAGGAAGTAACAGTAACTTCAACTACAACTTTACGAATTTCCCTCTCTATTCTCTCTTCACTAGTTTCTGTTGCCTTTGTATGTTGTTCGGTAGAGGGAACGAGTGACTCATCTGCTGTAGGAGGTGGTGATTGAATTGGTGATAGAGAGGTATGAGGTTCTGCTTCAGCTACTGCAGGGAGAGGGGTATCTTGAGGTTTTGTCTCAACGAGTGGAGAAGGCTGTTTCATTTCGGATTTAACTTGTGTTGGTTCATCTGACACAGATTCATCTCTTAAGGCTGGAGTTGATGATCTATTTTCTGCTTCTTCTTCTGGTCAGATTGTTTCTTCTCCACATCAATTTTCTTCTTTCCCTTCCTGCTAGATCCTTTGGTAGAAGACTTGATTATCCTTTCCTTCTACTTTTGTTCTGCTGTTCTATCTTTCTTAACTACGGATGGTGTAGCTGGACTTGCTGCTACCATTTGAGTAGCTATTGAAGGCAGAGGTTCATCATCCTTAGATATCTCTTCAGTTGGTTTCTTTGGAACTCCAGTGTCAGTTTCCATGGTTGGTGGTTCTGATGTAGTACTAAGATGTCCTGCAAACATTGCTTCCAAAACAGATTGCTTGAGTTTAATTGTCTTCAAATCCTACACAATTTCTGTCAAGACAAAGTTAATCAGTACAAGTTGTTCTTCAATATTGTTCAACTGATTTTTCTTGACTCTCTTGGGTTTCGGTTCAGGTACAGGTAAGTCAGATTTGTCATGCAATCTTTGAAGAAATCCCTTTGTAATGGCTTTAGACAGAATTTCAGTTTGTTCATAAGAGCTCATTGGGATGTTGTTTTGAGCAGGAATCCCTTGAATCAAACAGGGAAACACAAGCAGATAATAATCAGAGTGATATAAACCAATCTGAACAATGGATCTATAAACTGACAGACCAAAGTTAATTGGTCGATTGATGCCTAAACAATACAGAAATTTCACTATCTTTTCAAACTTGATTTTGATGGGAAGAAGGACGCCAATTAAACTGAGCTACCTTATGCAATACTAGATATTTCTTCCTAAGGTACTACTGATCTATTCCATCTTTTGGCTTCCATTCAATGTCTGTTCGACCAGTCAATTCCTCAATTACTTCAGCCATGTTAAATTCTTCAACTAATGTATGGAGACTACCTATGGGAATGTCTAGGAAAGTGTTTATAACATTGGGAGAGAACTTGACAAACTTTCCTCGACAATAAACTTTGTGATACTGAAAACTTTTAGGATCATCAATGGAAGAAGAGATGTTCGCATAAAATTCCTGAATTAAAGTTTTCACAGAGGGTAAGAAGTTTGATACCATGCGAGTCCGTAAATAGACTCAATCATCTCACTCAGCCCATAGGAGTCGAAATCTGACAGTTTTAGCGGCCTTTTCATTTGCAGTTTTCGCTCTAAAGTGAACTTTACAAACTTCTGTTTGATATCTACTGTGAGAAATTTGTTTTATTTCGGCTTGACTTTGTTCTTTATCTTCCTCATAGGCACTTGCTCATCCCCACTGATGGCAGGATCAACAGCGGTTTCTGCGTGTGTGTGTTGCATTGGAGATGACTGAATGTTGTTACTTCTGTTGTAACTGGAGCCGCTGGGAGAAGATGAAGAACTAGCTAAGGTTGCCATTGTTAGGGTTTGGAGACTGCAACAAATTCTTCAAAACAGAGACATGGAGAAAAAAGACGTGGGATAGTGGAGAAGCTATTGTTGAAGTATAGTATGAATAGGAAAAAAAAAACCCTAATCTTGTTTTGAAATATACTCGGCCCTTAAAAAAATTATTTTGTTTTTTAACAAAATTTAATGTGAAATCTATTTCTAAAATTGTTTCATAACTTCCATTAAAAGACAGTAATTCAAATTTGATTCCAATTTGAATAAGGAATTCTAATAGAATTAGGATTTCCGCCACTGAGACTTCTCCCCCTCAATTCAATAATGCTGACATGACATTTTGACACATGGATACACAAGAAATTTAAATATCGGGTAAGCATACAAAAAAATAGTTATGAACAACGTAACAGAACACAGTTAACAATAACATAACAGTAATATCTGAATTATCATATGAATCATTCTAAGAAAGCATAATTTAGAGCTGTTTTAATTTACACATGAAAGTGATTTTTCTTCTTGATTCAATTGAGTGATCAACTTGAGCATGCTTCTTACACACACAAAAATTGATTTCAATATGAATATTACTAGATTGATACAGTAGCTTTCACACAATATAGAGGTAGCCTTTTTCATATGAGTGGGTGACCTCAACATATGTCCTAGATACCCTGAGGTTACTCTCAATGATGACTTTCACACATCATATATTGGTAGACCTCACAGTATTTTTCATTTTAAATCAGTATCATATAATTCACACAAATTTTATGTCACAGCTCACACATGCTAATTTGGAAGAAAACTTATGATACTACAGATAGGAATAGCATAACAGTATACTGTGTTCATTCATATAAATGATAGATGCCTAAGGATTTTCTAAGATTTTCAAATCTTGTTGTATCCAATGCCTTAGTGAACAAGTTAGCCAATTGTCTATCAGTGGAGATATATTCGATGTGGATCACCTTAGACTTCACTAGTTCCCTTATAAAATGGTACCTTATGTCAATGTGTTTTGTTCTAGAATGCTGAACAAGATTTTTGGAAATGTTTATAGCATTAGTATTATCACAAAACACAATTATAGGCTTTTGTTCAATACCATAATCACTCAACATTTGCTTCATCCACAATAGTTATGTGCAACAACTCCCTGCTGCTATGTATTCGACTTCAGGAGTAGATAAAGAAATAGAATTTTGCTTTTTGCTATGCCAAGAAACCAAGTTAGTACCAAGATAAAAACAACCTCCTGAAGTACTTTTTCTGTCATCTGCATTTCCTGCCCAATCAGCATCACTAAACCTTGCAAGATAATCATTTGTATCTTTAGAAAACCATATCCCATAATCCTGTGTTCCATGAACATACCTGATGATTCTCTTAGTTGCTGCAATATGTGATTCTTTTGGATTTGCTTGAAATCTTGCACAAAGTCCTACACTAAAGCATAAATCCGGTCTGCTTGATGTGAGATATAGCAGGCTACCAATAATACTTTTATACAAACTTGTATCAACATCTTTTCCTGCATTGTCTTTTGAAAGTTTAAGGTTAGTGCTGATAGGAGTTTTCATTGGTTTAGCATTCTCAAGTCCAAATTTCTTTACAAGATTTTTTGCATATTTTGATTGAGATATGAACATCCCATCATCCATTTGCTTAACCTGTAATCCAAGAAAGAAATTTAATTCTCCTACCATGCTCATCTCAAACTCTTCCTGCATCAACTTAACAAATTCATTAATTTTGCTTTTGTTAGTTGATCCAAAAATAACGTCATCAACATATATTTGAGCAACAATAAAATAGTTAGATGTATGTTTGGTGAATAAGGTCTTATCATTGCTACCTCTTTTATATCCTGTGTTGATTAAAAAATTTGTCAACCTTTCATACCAAGCTCTAGGAGCTTGTTTCAAACCATACAAAGCTTTGTGCAATCTGTACACAGAATCTAGATGTTTAGGATCTTCAAATCCTTTAGGCTGCTCAACAAAAACTTCTTCATTGAGATAGCCATTAAAAAAATACAGTTTTAACATCCATTTGGTAAAATTTGAAATCAAGCAAATAAGCAATTGCAAGTAGTAATCTGATTAACTCAAGTCTAGCTACTGGGGCAAAGGTCTCATCAAAGTCTATGCCTTCAACTTGTGTGTAACCTTGTGCAACTAGCCTAGCTTTATTTCTTACTACTTGACCACTTTCATCAGTTTTATTTTTGAATATCCATTTAGTTCCAATGATATTTTTATTTTCTGGTCTAGGAACTAATTCCCATACTTCATTCCTTTTAAACTGATTAAGTTCATCTTGCATGGCTTGAATCCACACATCTTCTTTTAAAGCTTGTTTTACATTTTTGGTTCAACTAAAGAAACATAACAAGCAAACCTTACCTGATTTCTTACCTTGCTCTAGGTTTTTTTCATCATGCCATCTGGTGTTCCAATGATAGAGCTGGTTGGATGTGTCTTCTAAATCCATGTGGGTGGATCTTTTCTATCATCATCATTCCGAATTGAATTTCTGTTCAAATCTGAGTTGTCAGATGTTACTGTTATTTCGGGTGTAACAGCAGCTGTTTCCTCTTTCATAACAGCATTTTCATTTTTGTTGTTATCTGAATCTGACTTTTCTGAATCTTATGTGAAGCTGGTTATCCTCTTTTCTTGGGAGTACTTTGTATAATCATCAAGATCATCAAATACTACATTTGCAGATTCCATGACAGCCTCAGTTCTCAAATTGTAAACTCGAAATGCTTTGTTGTTTTGTGCATAACCCACAAAAACTCCTTCATCACTTCTTGGATCCAATTTTCCTAACAGTTCTCTATCATTCAAGATATAACACCTGCATCCAACTACATGAAAATATTTCAAATTAGGTTTTCTACCTTTCAATATTTCATAAGATGTTTGATTAGTGTCAGGTCTAAGGAAAACTCTATTTGAAATGTAACAAACAGTGCTTATTGCTTCAACCCATAGCCTTTTGGTTAACTTCTTGCTATTGAGCATTACTCTAGCCATCTCTTGAAGAGTTCTATTCTTCTGTTCCACAATGCCATTTTGTTCAGGGGTTTTGGGGGCTAAAAATTCATGATCAACTCCATGGTATTTGCAAAAGTCAACATAGCTAACATTTTCAAACTCCTTTCCATGATCACTTCTTATTCTCACAATCCTTCTAATGTTCCTATTCTGCTCATTTTTAAGCTTAACACAAAGATTCCTGAAAGCTTCAAAAGTGTTAGATTTTTCTTTAATGAAATCAACACAAGTATACCTAGAAAAATCATCCACACAAACAAATATGTATCTTTTACCTGTAATGCTTTCAATTTGCATAGGACCCATAAGATCCATGTGAAGCAAATCAAGTATTTTGGATGTGCTGCAATATGGATTAGACTTGTGTGAACTTCTAATTTGTTTTCCCATTTGACATGGTCCACAAATTCTATTGACTTTGTCATCAAGTTTAGGAACTCCTTTTACCGCACGTAACTTAGTTAATTTAACCAAGTCTTTGTAATTTAAGCGCCTTAATTTTTGATGCCACAATTCTAAATCCGAAATCCTATCATGAAATGCAATTTCTACCAAATAACAATTATCTGAAGATCTATTGCCTTCTAGAATGCATTTCCCAAAATTGTCTAAAACCATGCATTTGTTTTGTGTCAAATTAACAGTATACTTTTCATCACAAATCTGACTAATACTAATATAAGATTAGCTTTCAAATCTTCAACCATTAAGACATTTTGAAAATTGGGTAGGCCTTTGACATTCAAAGTTCCTTTACCAATGATCTTACTTTTTGCTCCATCTCCAAAGCTGACATTAGCATCCTTGCATGCTTTAAAGTTTGTTAGAAACTGTTTAATTCCAGTCATGTGCCTGGAACAACCGTTGTCAAAATACCACAAATCGTTAGATTCATGATTAAATACAGTAAAAGCAACATGGCATACTATATATTTTGTCTTTTCTAACCCACTGTAGTTGTAATTTAGGTAACAGTTTGAACTGTTTTGATCTTTTATGCAAAAGATTCAACAATTTAAAGCATCTAGGCCTAATGTGTCCCTTTTTACCACAAAAATAAAAAGTAGGAATGAATTTCCTTACCTTTTCAGAACTGGATTTGGGAGAAACAAATATTTCATTACTCTTTAAACTCGGACTCAACCTTAAAGAGTTAGATTCAAAATGTTTACCTAATGTTGAGGCTTTCACAAAGACTGTTTTTGATGAAGATGCAACATTACCTTCTGTATACCCCAATCCATGTTTGTTGGAGTTGTCTCTTCCAATACTCAAGACCTGATCTAGTTTGGCTGCTCCAATTTTGAGTTGATCAGCACACCTCTTGCTTTCAACCAGTTCTGTTGTGATTTTCTCAATATGTGCTGTTTTGTCTATCAAAACAGTTTTCAGTTCTGTGATCTGATTTTCAGGAAAGGATTTTTCACATTCCAACTCCTCAATCTTCTTCTTTAAGGCTTTAATTTCTTTCTCCTGATTCAGCCATTCACCGTAGAGTGCATTGTATGTCTCTTGCAACTCTTCATAGTATTCTGGTCCATCTTTTTCATCAGAATGATCAACATTGGTTCTGTAATTTTCTGTTATATCAGACATAACAGCTTTTCCTTTATCAGCTACAGATGTAGTAAAAGCAACAAAGTTGCTCGCGCAATCTTGATCTTCTTACTCTGATTCTGATTCATCACTTCAGGTTACTGTCAGTCCTTTGTTTTTCTGCTTGAGATTAGCACATTCAGATTGAATATGCCCAGAACTAGAGCATTCATAACACTAAATCTATGCTTTCTTTTCAGGTTGTTTTGGCTTCTTGTCATTCTTTTTGTTGAATTTTCTGAATTTTTCTACACTTGAGTTTGATGGCTTTCCTTGATTCTTTTTCCTGAAATTTCTTTTCATGAACTTAACATAATTTCTTGTTAGAAAAGCAATTTGTTTAGAATCAGTTTCATCAAGCTCATCATTACGTTCATCATCAGATTTTTCAGTTTTCACAGTAAATGCAATGCTTTTTCCTTTTTGCTTCCTAGGACTTTGATTAATTTCAAAGTTTTGGAGGATGCCAAGCAGTTCATTAACTTTCATTTCATCAGTGTTTTTCACTTCCTCAATGGCAGAAATTTTAGGTTGAAACTTATCTGGGACATGTCTAATTATCTTACTAACTACTTCTGCATCAGTGAAGTTCTTTCAAGCATATATGCAGAATTTGTGATGTGACATATCTTAGAGTAAAATTCAGAAATAGACTCATCCTTATACATCATTAAATTTTTAAATTGAGAATTAAGTCTCATCAATTTTGACCTTTTAACAGATGCAGTACCTTCATGTTTTACCTCAAGTATGTCTCAAGCTTCTTTGGCCACTTTGTACCTTGAAATATGTCCAAAGTTGTTTAAGTCCTCTGCAGCAAAAATTGCATTAAAAGCCTTTGAATTCTAGCTGGAATGTCGGTATTCTTCATCAGTCCATTCATCATTTGGTTTTACTTCGGAATCACCAAATGCATTCACCTTCGTTGATGGTGTCCATCCTTTAAGTACACTAGTCCATGCCCTGTCATCAAGAGATTTAATATACATCATCATTCTTACCTTCCAATATGAATAATTACTGTCATCAAGGATAGGTGGTTGTGTTCTAGTTCCTCCATTGCGAGTAAACTCCATTCTTCTAGATCAGTCTGATTGTTTTCTTCACTTGTCTATCAGTGATCCTGCTCTGATACCAATTGAAAGTTCTGGAAGTACACAGTTATATAAAATAAAGCAGTCAACTGTTAAGTAAATTGGCATAGGAGGATTTTTACGTGGTTCAGTTATAAAACCTACATCCACGGATAGCTATAGAGCTGCAATTCACTAAGTTATTGTTTGTACAATCTTTAGGACCTTTTACAGTGCTGACTCACTCTCACACACTGACCTAATCCTTGACAAACAAAATCTCGTCAAGAGCTTAAACTCTAGTGACACTGCCCACTCTCTGTCACAAATAACTTAACAACACACTGTTAAGTTATATATAACAATCAATGTCTGACGTTGAATTACATAAACACTTAACCCGCAAGTTATCCCAAGTGTCTACTAACTCTCACAAACTTTATCAACAACTCATGTACGAATTCTACCACTCATACATGAATCAAAGACTCAAAGAATCGAATTAACAAAGCATCCCAATTTGCATTGAAGATCTTCTATAAAATCATGGAATGCCAAAGTCAAAAACTCTCTCACAACCAAATTGGCTAACCAGTTAATCTCTCTCTTTTTTTTAACGTCGCCACTTCTGGTTATTACATGAAATATATATATAAAGAGGCTTGGACGAAATCTCCTAGAAATCCTGTAAAAGATCTAATCAACATCACATTAGGATTAGGGTAAAATAGGAAGTGATTAAATACCAAAAGAGATTAGGATAAATAAATAATCTCCTATTCTATGCAAGATATTATCCTAATCTTAGGATATATTTATAAATCAATTACTTTCTAAAATATAACTCAACACACAGACACTAACAGTTACATTAACAAGAATCACAAAAGGAAAATTGAGACTTTTTGACTGCATAGGGAGGTCATTGGAAGAAATTACCCAAAACAAGAATTTCTTATAAAAGATGACCAAGCCTAACATGCTAGAGATTGGGAGAAGCTTTGACACTAAGACAAACTTGTTTGCCCACAAATTTATTCTCCCTTATACTAATACACACGTACACATTATTCTTGGTTCCTCTTTGGGCAAGAAATGCTGTTGTAGTTAGATCCTTCACACAAAAAGAATAGGAGTAAAACTTAATATAGCATTATTTGTTTTACGAAATTGAGTAACACACACTAAGTTTTGTTTCATGGGAGGAACACATAAAACATTAGGGAGAAAGAATTTGATGGAGTAGTAAGTTTAGTATCTCCAATATGCATGACTAGCAAACTTGAACCATCACTAATAATAATATCATCAAGCCCACCATATAGCTGGCGATTAGAAAGATTGTTCAAATCAGATGTCACATGGTGGGAAGCACCTATGTTAAGCAACCAATTGGAATTACTATTTGTTGATATAGTGGCGGGATTAGCAATAGGTTGCTATTGGATAAACTTTTACAAGAGCCTCTTTCCAAGATAAAATTGATTGAATGCATGTCCACGCCTCTTAAAGGAATCACAGGACACATTGGAATTACGGCCAGTAGAATTGCCTTGATTATTTTTATATTGACCACCGCCTTGACTATTAGAGCATTATCCATGATGACTGCAATTATAATGATTTCTCCATCCGTTGTCTTCTCTTTTTAGACAAGACTCATGCTCCACTAAGTTTTCATGAAGCTCTTCAGAGCATATGATAGCGTCTTGGGCACATATAGTAGCAATTAACTATTTAAACCCTGGACCAACACCATTCAAAGTATGAATGATGAGATTCATATCTAGAACTGGAGCATTAATGAGTGTAAGTTCATCAACAAGTCCTCTGATTTTGGTAAGATACACCTTAATAGATTGAGAAAAACGAGTAATTGCAGTGAGTTGTTCAATCAATCCCATGATACAAGAGGATAAGAAATTGGCATAAAGCCTTATGAGTCGATTCCAAACATCCATAGGTGAGACACTAGAATTGACTTGTGAAACCACTCGATTAGAAAGAGAGGATCAAATTCCATGAAGAAGAAATTTTTCCTTACCTCCTTTTTATTAACTATGTTTTTTTTTTTTTTTTATGGACATAGAAATGATCCATGAACAAATCCAAGCATATCAAAGCCAAAAATTAAGTCATCCCATTGAGCTCTCCCCAGAGGATAGTTAGAGGGCGTTAATTTGATTGAAAGCTAAGCAAAAGCATTGAAAGAGACTAAATCGTTTGAAGAAAGAAAGGAAGTAATAGTAGGTTGATTAAGGCTAGAAGTTGCTGTGGTATCTTTGGCCATGAATGAAGATTTAAGATTTGAAAAGTTGAATTGATATATCTCGTTGGAGCCAAAGTAGCTCTGATAACATAAAAGATATTTGGCTTAATAGTTTTCACAATTATGTTGACCAAAAGAGTTACAAAACATACTTATATACATCAACATGTAAACAGAAAAATAAAGACAATATTAACACTCTAAAATCAAGAAAATTACAAAAGGAAAACAAAGTTAATAATCCTCTATTATGAGCTGTGAGATTCTATCCTGATATTTACTAACTTTTTTCTTATTTTAAAAATGATGCAACAATTTATGCCCAAATTTTCTCTATCTACACTTCAAATAAAGAGCATTTTGGTTTTTTTTTTTTCTTTTTTGTCCAAAATCTAATATACCCAAATGTTCTCGACCTACACTTGAGGTGAGGGGCCTTCTTTTTTTCTTTGTTCGAAATCTAAATAGATTTCAATATAAAAATCTAAATGATATATTTCTTTTTTTTATTTTAGATATCTGAATTGAAATATCTGAAAGCTAATATTTTTATACACATATCTTTATATATATATATATATATATATATATATATATATATATATTGCTTTTAATATAATTTTATTTGATGCAGTAGAAGTATTTGCATATTAATATTTATTATGAATCTTATTGATAGCTTAAGAATTATACATATTTTAGTTCCTCTTTCTTTTGGCATATTGTTTTATTTTAAATTTAAACTTGTTCTTTTATGTTTTTTTTTTCAGTTTATTTGGTTGTAGGAAGTAAATCAAAGCAATTGGAATGACCTCATAGTAAAAATGTTCTAATTTTGTCTTTGCTGGATAGCCAAGTTTTTAAAATTAACTGTATTGATCTACAAAGAACTAGATTATGAACCATATACCATTAGAAAGCTCTGGATGTCTAGTTTTTATAGATTCTTACAATTTATAAATTCGAGTTGTGTACTGAAATTTATGGCCAAAAGAAAGAGGGTAAGGTAAAGTAAAAATTCTAAAGAGCTGAAAGAGACACACGAGGTAGAAGGTTTGCACACCTGGGCAATGACAATTTTAAATCATGATTTTTTTCCTATCCTAAAACCCTACACCTATAAATTAGAGTTCATAAAAAACATGTTTCGGGTTCCAAAGGGTCATGAAAGGCGATCAGAGGCTGGAGACAAGATTTTTTCTTCAATTTCTTTGCTTTCTTTTCTTTATTTCCTTTGCATCCATGTCTACAACTATGATTTGTGTTTTGTTTACCTTGATTAAGAAACAAGTTTTCTTTCTAGGGTTAAGACATAGTCAATTTTTGATATTATAGTTCTTTATATTTAATATATTGCTATTTATTCCAATATTGTTGAGCAATTTAATTATATGCTTAATGTTTGTCATTGTCTAACCAACTTTTGCATGATTTGAGATATGGATTAAGACTGAGAAGTGATATTCATGTTAATCATTTATTATTTTTTCATAAATCAACATGAGATAGAGCTATGGATGTGATTTATGCAAACTTATAGATTGCTTGTACTTAATGGGTATTAATAGTGAGTTTGATGAGACAAATATGTGATTCTAATCTATTAACATACCTTGTTATTGCGTGAGAAAGAATAACAATTAATTTATTGAAATCAATTGACAACATAGGAATAAATATTGATGTCATTAAGTTTGAGAATTAGAATGGATAAATTTAGGTGAAATCTAACACCTTAGAGCTTTTATATTTTGGAATTTTTATAATTTAAATCATTGTCGTTGTTTTGTTTTCTTAGTTTTAGTGTAGTTTTATTGTTAGTTTAATTCTCCTTAAATTGTCATTATTTTGTTAATAATCAAATATAATTAGAGTTTGATTAAATTTGGCAACTAGTAACACAATCCTCATGCGAAGAATACTCTACTCATCACTTAATTACTTGTTTATGATTATTTGCACATGTGGATTTTGCATAACACTCATTTATTTAAATATTTGATGTATGGATAAGACTATTAAATAATTTTAAAAACATATAGGGAGCCAAAATATAAATTTTGAATTAAGTAATAAAATTTCACAAATAAATATTAGGTTATATACAAATTAGTGATAAATGAATTTTATGAGGATATTTCAAATCCAAAATTAGAGGGTTCATAAATGATTTAGACAAAATTGTTATACATAAATTTTTATTTTTTTATATTCAGATCAGATTTTATATTTTAATTTTAGTTTTTTCTCCTTATCAAATGAAAATTTATGCTAAAAATGGTAGTGTTGTAAAACAGTAAAGACGGCAACATCATTTCAAAAATGTCCATGAATGTCATCCATTTCCATGACAATTAATGGCCTATACAATTCTGATGATTGAATAACTAATGAGGGTTTTAGACTTCAAATTTTTTAGACTTGAGAAATTAATATATATATATATATATATATATATATATATATATATTAGAGATAAATGGATGATAAGCAAACATCCACCATATTTTTGTTTTTCAAATATTTGATGAGGTAACAAATATAATAGCTGCAACGAAGTTTATAATATATATATACATACATATATATATATTTTAAGAATATTCTCAAAGTGTTATTGTTGAGTGGAACCTTTTTTGTTAATTATATTTTTTAATGTTAAAAGTAAAATAAAAATATGTTTATAAATAATTGGACATATACAAAACTTAAATAAATAAAATTATTAGATATCTATTATTTACTTAATATTGCAATTATTTTAATACAGAATTACTATCTCTACAATTTAAACATAAGGGTACTTGTTAGTTCTAGAAGTATGAAGTTATGAGTACTATAACAGTAAACTGTAAAGTAAATTGACATAAGAGGATTTTATATGATTCGGTTATAAAACCTACATCAACGGACAAATTTAGAGCAGCAATTCACTAAGTACTTGCTTGTGCAATCTTTACGATCGTTTATAGTGTTGACTCACTCTCACGCACTGACCTAATCTTTGTAAAACAATATCTCGCCAAGATCTTAAATTCTAGTGACACTGCCCACTCTTTGTCGCTGATAACTTAATAACACACTGTTAAGTTAAATATAACCACGATTTCTGACACTGAATTACATAAACACTTAACTCGCAAGTTCTCTCAAGTGTATACTAACTCAGACAGACCTAATCAAAAATTCATGCATGATTACAATCTCTCATACATGAATGAAACACTCATAAAATTAAATCAATGAAGCATTCCAATCTACATTGAAGCTCTCCTTATAATTCTTCGAATGCCGTGACACAAACTCTCCTAACAAAACCTCTATATGTTATATACGTAAACATAACATTATATATATAATGGGATGCCAAATCGAAATCTCCTTAATATCCTTTAAAAATCCTAATCAAACTCACATTAGGATAAGGACTAATATAATAGGAAGTAATATAAGTAGCTCTTAAAAGAATGGGGACACAAATAAATATTCTCCTATTTTAACTAGGTTTCATTAAATAATGTCGTAATCTAAAGAGATGTTTATTTTGAATCAAATACTTCCTAAATTATACTTCTAGAAACAGTAAAATAAGAAACAATATAACATTCTAGTTTTATCACAAGTTGGTCCAAAATCATCATGCGCATGGCACATGAAAGTGTGTCTCACGTTGACACCAATAATCTCCCCCTTTTGGGCAACTTGTAATGAAAACACCAAACTATTTCTGATCAAAGAAAATCACACAAAGATAAGTTAGAAATAACTCTAAGAAATAATGATCTACTAGACGGAAAAATAACATGCTTAAAGAAATAACAAGTGTGCAGTTACAAAGCACATAACAAAACAATGTCTAAATGTGTATTTCCTGCAAAACAGAGTGAAGTTGATAATCCTGTCAAACAACACTTCAACCAAATCATGATCAGAACAATTAACAAAATGTGATATAAACATCAATCACATGAAACAGGCAGAGAACAACACAAAACATAGTAAAGTAATAAGTTAGAAACACAAAGCAGAAAATAGATCGAATGCACATGTAAAAGACACTCCTTAGTCCACCTCAAAATAAATAGAATTAGCAGTATCAAATAAAAAACAGACAGATTGATCAAATGTAAATCAAGAACTTCTTCTCCGCCGTTGCTCCCCCCCCCCCTCCCCCCTCCTTAATCTCAGAACAAGTGCAAAAAATTAACGAAGTAAGGGAGACTTGCGAACAGGAGAGGAAGAGGAACTGCCAAGTTTCTTTTTGAATTTGCCAACCTTGACTGTAAATCTTTTCCCAGTAGTTGGTGGGTGCAGGCTGCTCAGAAGCCACAGGAGTTGGCTGTGCTTAAGTTGTATATGATGAAGTAGTAGTGACCTCTGCCACAATCTTGTGGATTTCTTTATCAAGTCTGTCAGCACTAGTCTTTGTTGGCTACAACTCAACAACAGATTGTTTTGGATGCACCAGTGATTCTGTTGCAAGCTGAGGCGGGAATGTTGTGGCTGGGTCAGTTGTGTCTGCTTCAGGAATGGGATCCTATGTGGGTTCTACACTTGGTGTGGTTTTTGCTTTATGTGAAGGTAACGGTTATGATGGAGAGACATGTTGCTCTACTTTAGAAACTGGTGAAATGTCAAGTTCTGCCTCAATAGGTGGTGAAGGCAATGTCAGTGCAGGTTCTTCTTGAGGTGGTTCATCTGACAAGGATTCACCACTTTAACCTTCTTCTTGCCCTTCAGATCAGTTCCCTTAGCTTTCTTATGGGATTTCTTTTTCTTCATCTTCTTTTTTTGCTGTTATGGCTATCTCAACAATTGGTTGTTCATCTTGATCCTCTACAGACATTTGCTCAGCTTCCATAGGCATTGGCTCATCAGTTTTTGGCATTAGCTCAGCAGACTACTCATGGACCACATCATCAATTTCCATGGGTTGTAGTTTTCTGCAGCAACAAATTGTCTTGCAAGTTTTACCTCCAAAATAGATGCTTTGCTTTGATGCTTTTAAGATCCTACACAATATCAGTCACAACAGAATTGATCAAAGCAAGTTATTCTTCCACATTTCTCATTGGATTATTACAGACTCTTCTTGGCTTTGGTTTGGGTACAGAGAGACCAGTTTTATCATGTAGACGATGTAGAAAGCCTTTTGTGATGAATTTGGACAAAATTTTAGTGTTTCCTTTGGGGCTAATAGGAATAATATTTTGAGCTAAAATACCTTGAATTAAACAAGGAAAGACAAGCAAATGGTAGTCGGATTTATATGGGGTAATCTGAACAATCATCCTATAAATCCATAAACCTAAATTAATAGGTCTATTGGTGCCCAAGCAGAATAGAAATATTACTTTATCTCCTCTGACCTGGTTTTGGTGTGAAGAGGGAAACTAGTCAAATTGAGCAATTTTATGCATTACCCTATACTACTTTTTAAGATATTGTTGATCAATTCCATCTCTCAAATTCCAATCTATATCCCCTCGACCAGTTAACTCCTTAGCCATAACTGCCATACCAAAGTTTTCCTCAACAGAGTGCAGACTACCTATTGGTATATCAAAGAATGTGTTGATGACATTCGATGAGAATTTCACAAACTTTCCTCTACAATATACTTTGTGATTATGATAGCTTTTCGATCATCAATGGAAGCAGTGATATTCGCACAAAACTCTTGAATTAAAGACTTCTTAGGGGGTAGGAAGTTGTTTACCGTTCGAGTCCAGTAAATAGACTCAAGGAGTTCACTAAACCATACTTGTTAAAGTCGGTTAACTTCACTGGCCTTTCAATCTGCAACTTCCTCTTTGATGTATAGTTCAAGAAGTTCTACTTAACTGCTATTAAGAGGAATTTGTTGAACTTTGGCTTCAGTTTGTCTGTCATTCGCTTGACAGAAATTAATTCATCTTCACTCATGGAAGGATCAATTGGGATCTCTGCATGCTATTGTTACGATTGAGATGACTGAGTGCTGTCGCTACTGTTGTGACCAGAGTCGTGTTGGGAAGATGGTGTACTGGTGGTCTTTGAGGATTCAGAAGATGTCGCCATAGTTAAGGTTTGAGAGCCGCAAGATTATCTCTGAACAGGGAGATACAAGACGAGAGAGAATGGAGAAGAGTTGATTGAGTATGATATGAACAAGAAAGCCCTAAATGTATTTGTGATATACTAGCGAAGTGATTGATTTTTAATACAATTTTGTTTCCCACATAATTTAATTTTAAATCCTTTTCCAAAAACAACTTAGTAAATATAATTAATGAACAAGAATTTAAAATTTGATTTCCATTAAAATAAGAAATTTTAATAGAGTTAGGATTCCCGCCACTGAAGTTTCTCCTCCTCAATTCAATAAAGCTGACATGGCATTTTGACACATAGACACATAAGAAAAGTCAAAGTTCAGATAGGCACAAAAAGCATCATATGATATGAAAAACATAACAGAAAACAATTAAATATAACATAATAATAATATCTGAACATCATATGAATCATGCTAAGAAAGCATATTTCAAAGCTTTTTATTATCTTCACATGAAGTTGTTTTCATTTATTTTTCAATCAATTGAGATTTCAAAAATATTATTTTGACATATTAAGAATTAATCACATTAGGTTATGATTACAATAGCTTTCACACAATATAAAGGTAGCCATTTTCATTTGAGTAGGTGACCTCAACATATTTCTTTGATACTTTGAGGTTACTATCAATGATGGCTTTCACACATTATATATTGATAGCCCTCTCTATGTTTTTCATTTTAAACCAGTATCTTAACATTCACACCATTTTATATTACAACTCACACATGCTTAATTAGAAGAAAACTTGTGATATTTTAGATATAACTAACATAACAGCAAGTAATATTTATTCAGAAAACTGACAAATGCCTAAACCCTTTCTTAGAACCTCAAATCTCGTTGTATCCAACACCTTACTCAACAAGTCAGCTAATTGTTTATCAGTGGAGATGAGTTCAATGTGTATCACCTTATACTCTACTAGTTCTCTTATAAAATGGTATCTTATGTCAATGTGTTTTGTTCTAGATGTTGAACAGGATTTTTGAAAATGTTTATAGCACTAGTATTATCATAAAACACAGTTATAGGTTTTTGTTCAATATCATAATCACTCAGCATTTGCTTCATCCACAGTAGTTATGTGCAACAACTTCCCATTGCTATGTATTCAGCATCAGCAGTAGACAAAGAAATAGAATTCTGCTTTTTGCTGTGCCAAGAAAATAAGTTATTACCAAGATAAAAACATCCTCCTAATGTGCTCTTCTTGTCATCTGCATTTCCTGCCCAGTTAGCATCACTAAACCCTGCAAGATAATCATTTGTATCTTTAGAAAACCATATACCATAATCGTGGATTCCATGTACTTACCTAATGATTCTTTTAGCTGTTGCCAGATGTGATTCTTTAGTATTTGCTTGAAATCTTGCACAAAGTCCTACACTAAAACACAAGTCTGGTCTACTTGTTATGAGGTACAACAAATTACCAATGATGCTTCTATATAAACTTGCATCAACCTATTTTCCTACAATGTCTTTTGAAAGTTTCAGGTTAGTACTGATAGAAGTTTCATTAGTTTTGCATTCTCAAGCCCAAATTTCTTTACAAGATTTTTAGCATATTTTGATTGAGATATGAATATCCCATCATTCATTTGTTTAACCTGCAATCCAAGAAAGAAATTTAATTCTCCTACCATGCTCATCTCAAACTCTTCCTGCATCAACTTAACAAACTCATTAGTTTTGCTTTTGTTAGTTGATCCAAATACAATGTCATCAATATATATTTGAGCAACAATAAAATAGTTAGATGCATGTTTGATAAACAAAGTTTTATCATTGCTGCCTCTTCTATAACCTCTGTTGATCAAAAAGTTTGACAACCTTTTATACCAAGCTCTAGGAGCTTGTTTCAACCCAAACAAAGCTTTATGCAATTTGTACACAAAATCAGGATGTTCAAGATCTTCAAAACCTTTAAGCTGTTCAACAAAACGTCTTCATTGAGATAGCCATTTAAAAAGGCTCTTTTAACATCCATTTGATACAACTTAAAATCAAGCCAAAAAGCAATTGCAAGTAGTAATCTGATTAACCCAAGTCTCGCTACTGGTGCAAAGGTTTCATCGAAGTCTATGCCTTTTACTTGTGTGTGACCTTGTGCTACTAGCCTAGCCTTATTTCTTACTACTTGACCACTTTCATTAGTTTTATTCTTGAATATCCATTTAGTTCTAATGACATTTGTATTTTCTGGTCTAGGAACTAATTCCCATACTACATTCCTCTTAAACTGATTAAGTTCATATTGCATTGCCTAAATCCAAACATCTTCTTTTTAAGCTTCTTTCACATTTTTTGGTTCAGCTAATGAAACATGACATGCAAATCTTACCTGATTCCTTACCTTGCTTCTAGTTTTCATCATGCCATCTGGTGTTCCAATGATAGAGCTAGTTGGATGTGTCTTTTGTATCCAAGTGGGTGGATCTTTTCTTTCATCTTCATTTCTGATTGAGTTTCTGTTCAGATCTGAGTTATCAGTTGCCATTATTGTGTCTGATGTAACAGTCGTTGTTTTCTCTTTCATAACTGAATTTTCTCTATTATTATTGTTGTCAAAATCTGATTTTTCTGTATGTTCTGTAAAGTTGGTTATGCTTTCCTCTTGTGAATACTTTGCATAATCATCCAGATCATCAAATACTATGTTTTGTAGATTCCATGACTGACTTAGTTTGAATATTATAGACTCGAAAAGCTTTGCTGTTTTGTGCATATCCCATAAAAAACTCCTTCATCACTTCTTGGATCTAATTTACCTAACAGCTCTGTCATTTAAGATGCGACACCTATATCCAAAAACATGAAAATATTTCAAATTAGGTTTTCTTCCTTTCAAAATTTCCTAAGGTGTCTGGTTAGTGCCACGTCTTATAAAAACTCTATTTGAAATATAACAAGCAGTGCTTATTGCTTTAGCCCATAGCCTTTTGGTCAACTTTTTACTATTGAGCATCACTCTAGCCATCTCTTAAAGAGTTTTATTCTTCCTTTCCACAATGCATTTTGTTCAGGAGTTTTGAGAGCTGAAAATTCATGTTCAATTCCATGATATTTACAAAAATCAACATAGCTAACATTTTCAGACTCCTTGCCATGATCACTTTTTATTCTCACTATCCTGTCAATTTTTCTGTTTTGCTCATTTTCAAGCGTAACACAAAGATTCCTGAAAGCTTCAAAAGTGTCAGATTTTTTTTTTAATAAAATCAACCCAAGTATATCTAGGAAAGTCATTACACAAATATGTATCTCTTACCTGTAATGCTTTCAATTTGCATGGGATCCATAATATCCATGTGAAGCAAATCAAGAATTTTAGATGTGCTAAGATGTGGAATGGATTTGTGTGTATTTCTAATTTGTTTTCCCATTTGACATGGTCCATAAATTTCATTAACTTTGTCATCAAGTTTAGGAACTCCTTTTGTAGCACCTAACTTAGTTAATTTAACCAAGTCTTTGTAATTTAGGTGTCCTAAATTTTGATGCCACAATTCTAAGTCCGGAATCTTAGCTTGAAATGCAATTTCTACCAAATAACAATTATCTGAAGATCTATTTCCTTCTAAAATGCATTTACCAAAATTTTCTAAAACCATGCATTTGTTTTGTGTGAAATTAATAATATACTTGTCATCACATATCTGACTAATACTAATTAGATTAGCTTTCAAACCTTCAACCAAAAGACATTTTGGAAGTTGGGTAGACCTTTGACATTCAAAATGCCTTTGCTAATGATCTTACTCTTTGTTCCATCTCCATAAGTGACATTACCTTCCCTGCATGCTTTAAAATTTTTCAAAAATTATTTATTTCCAGTCATGTACCTGGAACAACCACTGTCAAAATACCACAAATCATTAGAAGAATGTTTAAGAGCAGTAAAAGCAACTTTGTAGACTGTCTTCTCTTTCTTAACCCATTATAGTTGTGACTTTGGTAACAGTTTGAATTGTTTTGATCTTTTATGCAAAAGATTTAACAATTTGAAACATCTAGGTCTAACATGTCCTTTTTTACCACAAAAATAACAAGTTGGAATGAATTTTCTTACCTTTTCGGGATTGGATTTGAAAGATCTTAGAGGAGAAACAAATGTTTCATTGCTTTTTGAACTAGGACTTGACATTTTTTAGTTAGGTTAGAATTTTTACCTGATGTTGAAGCTTTTAAAAATACTGTTATTGATGAGGATGCAACATTACCTTCTGTATACCCCAATCCATGTTTGTTGGAATTTTCTCTTCCAAGACTCAAGATCTGATCAAGTTTGGCTGACCCAATTCTGAGTTGATCAACACATTTTTTGTTCTCAATCAATTCTGTTGTAATTTTCTCAATATATGCTATTTTGTCGGTCAAAGCAAGCTCTAGGTCTATGATACAGTTTTTGGCATATGATTTTTTACATCTCAGCATTTCAATCTCCTTCTTCAAAGTTTTGATTTCCTCTTTCTGGCTCAGCCGTTCACTATAGAGTGCATTGTAAGTTTCTTACAACTCTTCATAGTATTCTGGATCATCTTCTATATCTGAATGATCATCATTTGTTCTACAGTGTTCTATTATGTCAGTCATAACAGCTTTTCCTTTATCAGCTAAAGATGCTATAAATGCAACAAAATTACTCATGCATTCTTGACCTTCCGAATCAAATTCTGATTCATCACTCCAGATAGCTGTCAAGCCTTTGTTCTTCTTTTCGAAATTTGCACATTCAGATTGAATATGCCCATAAGCACAACATTCATAACACTAAATCTATCCTTTCTGATCAGGCTGCTTCGATTTTTTCTTGTCATTCTCCTTGTTGAATTTCCTAAACTTATCTTCATTTGAATTTGAATGCTTTCCTTGATTCTTTTTCCTGAAATTCTTTTTCATGAACTTGATATAATTTTTTATTAGAAAAGCAATCTGTTTGGAATCAGTTTTATCAAGCTCATCATTAATTTCATCATCAGATATTTCAGTTTTAACACTGAATGCAATGATTTTCCCTTTTTGCTTCCTAGTACTCTAATTAATCTCAAAATTTTGAAAAATGCCAATCAGTTTATTAACCCTCATCTCATAAGTGTTTTTAACTTCCTCAATGGCTGAAATTTTAGGTTGTAATTGATCTGGAACAGATCTAATTATTTTGCTAACAATTTTTGCATCAATGAAAGCTTTGCCAAGCATGTATGCAGAATTTGTGATGTGACATAACTTAGAGTAAAACTCAAAAATTAACTCATCCTATGCATCATCAAATTTTCAAATTGAGAATTCAGTCTCATCAATTTAGATCTTTTAACAGATGCAGTACCTTCATATTTTACCTCAAGAATATCCCAAGCTTCTTTGGCCACTTTGCACCTTGAAATCTGTCCAAAGTTATTTAAGTCCATAGCAGCAAAAATTGCATTAAGAGCCTTTGAGTTCCAGCTTGAACATCGGTATTCTTCATTACTCCATTCCTCCTCAGGTTTGGGTTTGAAATTACCAAAAGCATTCAACTTTGTTAGCGGTGTCAATTCTTTAAGCACACTGGTATATGCCCTGTCATCAAGAGATTTGATATACATCATCATTCTTACTTTCCAATATGAATAATTACCATCATCAAGAATAAATGGTTGTGTTCCGGATCCTCCATTATGAATAAACTCCATCCCTCTAAAACAACATGATCTTTTCTTCACTTGTATATCAATGAACCTGCTCTGATACCAATTGTTAGTTGTGAAAGTATGAAGTTATGAGTACTATAACAGTAAACTGTAAAGTAAATTGACACAGGAGGATTTTACATGGTTCGGTTATAAAACATACATCCACGGACGGCTTTAGGGCTGCAATTCACTAAGTTCTTGTTTATGTTAGCCCTAAGGCTACATGATAATTTTGATGATAACAATACACATTGATTCATAAGGTGTTACTAATATGTTTATTTATGTGCAAGAATAAGATTTAATGAAATATTTGTAAAATCAAAAGGAGGCTTATTAAAATGAAGTGTTGAAGCTAAGGAGAAGACTACATGTTAAAGGCACCAAAGTTTAAGAACAAGGTTTGATTTAAAGAATGTGACACATGAGCAATGTTCAATCAATTAGTCATATATTTCTCTACAAATGTCCAAATGACATGATTCTTGAGCTTTTGGAAAGCTTCTCAATTTATAACATTTCATATGTTTTAAATAAATTCAAATTTCAAGTGCAAGGTTGTCCAAATCATCATGCAAGTTGAAAGACAAATGGAAGCAACTGACATGAGCACTGAATACTCTTTTGGAAATATCTTGAGCTAGAAATATCAAAATGACTTGATTCTTGTGTCATTAGAAATAGGACTTAATGAGGCACATTTCATATGTTTTGAAGAAATTCAAATTTCAAATGAAAGGCTGACATAATTGACATGCAATTCGGTGGACTGACATAGAGAAGAAAAATCAACTCATATGAGCACTGAATGATGTTTTATCCATATCTTGAGATAGAAATATTCAAATAACTTGATTCTTATGGCATTGGAAAGATGCTTCAATGGAGCACATTTCATATTCTTTGAATAAATTCAAATTTCAAATGGAAGGTTGACATAATACACATGCAAGTCGGTGGACTGACACAAGAAAGAAAAATCAAGTCACACGAGCATTGAATGATACTTTGGCCATATCTTGACCTACAGATATCCAAATGACTTGGTTCTTGATGCGTTAGAAATCTTATTCAATTATGCAGATCTTTTATGTTTTGCAGATTTTCAAATTTTAAACGGAACATGACAAAAATGGTAGACAATCTTTCAGCTCATAGAATAAAAATTTGGAACGTCGTTTAAATAATATTCATTAAATTTAAGTGAAAGATTTCCTCTTTTTGAATTAAATGGTGTACACCACTTAAAAAAAGAAAGAGATAAATTTGGAAAATAAACAAAAGTAAGTCTTAATTAATTACAGTTGTATATAATCAAACATACTTTAGTCATAGATAACATTTCAGATGAAAAAACCATGATCGAGAAGTGACACATGTACTTGGCAGGAGAGATCTTGATAGAAAATCCTAATCTATGTATCAAGAGAGTCTATCGTACGGCGAACTTGAGATGGTGCATCCTACCAATATTAAAAAGACACACGGCATTTGAGTGCAGAATTAATTTTGAGAAGATAAAAAAAGGGTAACTCAACAGAAATCAAATTTTTAAATTTCAGATTTCTACTTTTTATTATAAAAATCATATTAAAATATATATGTTGATTTACATCTCGTCACTCTCACTTTCCACCACAAGCTCTCTATTTTTTCTTCTTTTCTTCTTCCTCCATTCCAGCCATCATCTCTGTTTTAATATCAAAAGTCTTCTACATGTGGCTATGGCAGTGAGGTGGATGGTAGTGGCTGCGCATCTGTTGGGTCATTAGTCAGTGCCAACATCACCATTTCTACAGATTCAAAGATTTAAATCTCTTTATATATATATATATTATCTTTTCATATTGGTGTTAGATCCATCACTTGTTTTGATTTGGGATTGCTTTGTAACATCATTTTGCAATATTTTAGTTAATAATTCGTTGTAGGATTGAAATCATTTAAATCTTGTTTGAATATTGTTGAATCTATTTGGCGCCATAAGATAGATAGCAAATGTAGTGGTTTTAGAGGCGCTGATGAATGTCGGAGGGATGGACTTAAAAGATGAAACAGTGAATAAAATCTCAGCTCACAATTCTTGAGTGAGAGCTACGTAATATATATATCTGCAGCAAAAGTTATAGCTCAGCACTTTACAGTTGGCAAGAGAAACATCCAGAGGACTCTACCCTATCCTGAGCTATTTTTCCATAACTGAATAATCCACCTGGCAGCATCTAGAGTTCTTTAAGATTAATTACATGGCTAATTAATACTAACAGACTAAACTGAATTAATTAACTACTTAAATTGACTAGTAGCTAATCCAGTTGATAAGATAAATGGGCTTCTTTAACACCCCCTCTCAAACTAGAAGGAACTTCAGTGATTCCAAGTTTGTTTATGAGAAAGTGAAATTGAGGTGAGGACAGAGCCTTTGTCAAGCAGTCAGCTAGTTGATCACATGATGTCACATGTCTTACTTCAAGTTGTTTTTGAAGGACCTTGTCACAAACAAAATGCAAATGAATCTTTATATGCTTGGTCCTTGCATGGTAGACTGGATTCAATCCTAAGGCACTAGCACTGGTGTTATCACACCAGGTTACTGGACAGTGAACTGGTTTGCAGTGAAGCTCACTAAGAAGAGATTCTATCCAGGAGATTTCTGCAGCAACATTGGCCAAGGCTCGGTACTCTGATTCTGTACTTGATCGAGATACCACTGACTGTTTCTTAGATTACCAGGATACAAGAGAATTTCCAAGAAAGATGCAATAACCTCCTACAGATTGCCCATCTTCTATGTCACATGCCCAATCAGCATCTGAAAAACCTATAATATTCATGTTCTTACAAGGTTGAATATGAAGACCATGATGTAATGTGCTCTTGAGATATCTTAGAATTCTCTTTGCACTTTGCCAGTGTTGCATCTTGGGAGTCTGAAGTGATTGACTTAATTTGTTGACTATAAAGGCAATGTCAGGCCTTGTGTAAGTCAAATATTGGAGTGCCTCGATTGTGCTTCTGTAAAGAGTGACATCAGTGAAAAGTTTAGAGTTTTGGGAGGCTTGAGTTGAGCTGATAGTAGCAGGAGTTGGGCAAGGTTTAAGGTGTTCCATTTTTAGTCTCTTCAACAGGTCAGTGATATATTTTGCTTGGCTCAAGTACATACCTACTCCATCTCCTACTCCATCTCCACTTACCTCTATTCCCAAGAAGTAATGCAATTCACCCAAATCTTTGAAAGAAAAGAGCTTGTTAAGTTCAGCAATAAAGGATTGGATATAGGAATTGTTGTTCCCTGTGACAAGAATGTCATCAACATAAACTAGGACAAAAATCCGATAGTCATTGGTCTTCAAAATGAATAAGGAAGAATCTGATTTGGCATTGGTGAAGCCCCATGTTTGCAGAGTGCTCTTTAATTCGTCAAACCAGGCCCTTGGTGCTTGCTTGAGACCATAAAGTGCCTTGTTCAGTTTACACACATGAGAAGGTCTATGAGGATCAATATAACCTTCAGGTTACACCATATAAACTGATTCTTCAATGCTACCATTAAGAAAGGCATTATTGATGTCCAATTGTTTGATATTCCATCCTTTTGCCACTACAATAGTGAGAATAACTCTAACTGTGCAAGCCTTAACAATAGGACTATATGTTTCAGAAGAATTAATTCCTGGTGTTTGATGGAATCCCTTAGCAACCAGCCTTGCTTTGTGCCTATGAATTGACCCATCAGTGTTCAATTTAAGTTTAAATACCCATTTGTTCCCAACCAGGTTGCATTCTGGTGGGTAGGGAACCAAGGTCCATGTTTTATTCCTCTACAATGCCTCAAACTTTGTATCCATAGCATTTTTCCAGTGAATAGACTTGATGGCTTCAACAATAGTTACAGGTTCAAGTGTGTCTGGTTCATCACTTTGCTGCTGTGTGATGGCATAGATTTTAGGTTTGTAAATTCCACTTTTTGATCTTGTTATCATAGGATGAGAAGGTTGAATAGTTTATTGTTGTGGTGAAGTTGTATGGTGTGGGGAAGTTGATGTGTTTTCAGTTTCAGCATTATACTCAAGATCAATGGAATTTTTATCACTTACAGTGACTTGGTTTAGAGGGCTTTCAGATGTGTTATCTTGGTAAGGTATCGTTGCAGGAGAGAAGGATGAGAAAGTTTCTCTATCAGTGCATGGATTATTACTAGTGGAAGAAGTTTTAGACTCATTTAGACTATTTTATTTTTGTTTAAGACCATAACAGCTATTGAGTACAGGAAGATTAACACAAGGGAAAGGAATGACAGTGGCTTGAGAAGAAGAGTTATTTTTGAAGTTGAGAAATCCAGACTTGAAAAGGAAATCCATTTCATTGAATATTACATTCCTAGAGATATAAATTCTCCCAGTAGAGCTAAGGCATCTAAACCCCTTATGTGTATCACTAAATCCCATGAAGACACATTTTTCTGAATGGAACTGAAATTTCTGTTTTTAGTATGGCCTAAGACATGGAAAACATGCACAACCAAAGGTTTTCAAGGCTTTATAATTTGGAATTGCGTTAAAAATTTTTGCCAGGGTGATTTATCATTTAGAAATGGTGTTGGCAGTCTATTTATTAAATAAACTGCAGTGTGGAAAGCTTCCACCAATACTTTAGAGGCATACCAAATTGAGCTAAACGGGTCAAGCCAGTTTCAACTATGTGCCTGTGTTTCCTTTCAACTTTGCCTTTCTGCTCATGTGTGTATGGGCATGCTGTCCTAAATTAAATCCTATGTTGTTTTAAAAAATCAGAGAATATTCTAAATTCAACCCCCCCCCCCCCTTCCCCCCCCAATCACTTTGGAGGCATTTAATTTGTTTTTCAAACTTATTCTCTGCAGAAGCTTTAAAGTTCTTGAAAGAGTTAAAAGCTTTAGATTTAGTTTTAAGAGGATAAATCCATGTAAATCTGCTGTAATCATCAATGAAATGTATGTAATGTCTATACCCTGAGCTGGAAGCAACAGGGGCAGGGCCCTAAAGATTAGAATGAATGAGTTCAAGCACACGAGATGTTTTGTTTGTAGACCTTTTGAAAGGAAGAGAATGAGATTTGCCTAACTGACAAGCATCACAAAATTCTGTATTTCAATTGATGTTTGATGTTTCCTTACAAAGCTTTAGGACTTGACTAAAGATTTTGTTTGAAGGATGCCCAAGTTTTCTATGCCAAAGGCTAGTTTTATTACCAATTGGCATAGAATTTTGAACTGAGCAAGCTTGATTACAAGACTCAACTGACATGGACTCTTTATTACAATTTGCAGCTAAAGTTTGACTAGCAGGAACTGAAACTCTAGACTCAAAACTAAGAGGTTGAAACTTTTTCTTAACAAAGCTGGACACTAATGAATCTGATGGGACAGAAGAACTTATGGATGACAAACAAATTGGACTGACTTGCACTACAAGAAATTTTTATATACTTGTCACTTTAATTTTTTTTTATTCGGCGGTTTTCAAAGAGTGCGAGAAATATTATACTGTAATAAAAGTCAAACACATCTATTTATGTTACTTGTCACATTTTGTCTTTTTTAAGAAATATATTTATCACATTTTATTAAGTAGTGACAAATAATTTAATATAACTAAAAATTGTCTTTTCCCCTCAAAAATATTGTTTTGGCTCCATTCTTTCATTTCTTTCCCTCCGTCTTTTGCTTTTCTCTCTTTTGTGCAAAACTTTGCCCTAGCCGTCAACTACTGAAATTGCTCTCACTCACTGAAATCTTCAGCTATTGACTCTTCTCCTCACCACTCTCTTCTCTCACCTCTCGTATACTCTTTCTCATGCAAAGTTGTTTCCTTATGATCATTATTCAGATCCCTAAAGGACAGGAAGTGCGCAAGGAATCGATTTCATAGTCGACAACCAGAAGACAAAGAAGAAAATGAAAAAATAGAGATTTTGAGATGGACTCCTACATCTGCGTATTCGAAGCCTATCCCTTCGGTTCCAGCTAGTTCAATTCATGGAGGAAAGGCTTCACAAAAGGGTTTGACAGGAAAGTCGTTTTGACCCAATCCATTCTTGGGGTCTCGCAAGATTTGTATCATTCCCAGCTTTTGGTGGTATCTTCTTCACACTTGCAAGAAGGCTCACTGCTATTTAAGGGGCTCATATGTCCTTACCAGATTTGAAGAAGGATGAGGGATTGCATGGAAAGGTAATTAATTTCTTTTTTTTAAATTTAATTAAAAAAACACTTTCTTCTTCGTGGGCAGATATATTGTTTCCGTTGGATTTGGAAGTTAGGTTGGTGATTTTGTTAACAAGGAAACAAAGAGAGGTAGGCGGTAGAATCTAACTTTTGAAGAAGTTAGGTTGGTCTTTGTTTTTAAAAAATTACTTCATTTTGATGTTGGACTTTTTATCAAGCAATTAAGAACAAGATATCTCTTGCCGGACTGTTTGACAGCAGTCGTGGTCTTAATGAAAAGAAAGTTATGAATTTAATGAATATTGTCCTTCAGCTGAGAAAGGTAGGCTATCCATTATGGGGCCTCTTCTTTTATACTCTTCATCTTAGTTATAACTAATTTGGTTGAAATCATGGATTTTTAGAAATTCTTGTATATGATTCAAATTAATTCAGTTATAAATTATTGAGTGTCTTCTTGTGTGGCAGGTTCGTAACCATCCAGAGTTGTTTGAAAGGAACGAGGAAAGCTCATATCTCTATTTTGGAGAAATTCCAAACCCTCTTCTACCTCCCCCTTTTAGGGAGTTGGAGGATGTACCTTATTCCGGGAATCAGAGTCCTATAGAATATAAGGTACTTTTGGTAGTTTTTCTTTTCCATCATTATTTTGCTAATCTGAAAAAGCTGGTCTGTTGTACTGGCTTAGATGTGGTATTTATCAACTGATGTATGATGCTAATGGAATGTGGTGGTTGAATATTTCTCATTTCTTCTATCTTTTTGGTTGGAGCAGTGAGCGCTTAAATATTCTTAAAAGACTGATAGCATTGACATATGGTTTTGCATGGCAAGAGAGGAAGAGAGTGATATTTAGGATTAGCTTTTGAATTTTATGTTTTCCCCCTAGTTCCATGGAGAGGGCAACTCCTGCTATTTTTGAAAAACTAAATTTTCCCCCTTTGTTTCCAGATACCAAAACTAGTTCACCAATAGATTCTCCAAAGTTCAGAAA
The DNA here is from genome assembly GCA_013180625.2 of Boswellia sacra. Taxonomy (NCBI): domain Eukaryota; kingdom Viridiplantae; phylum Streptophyta; class Magnoliopsida; order Sapindales; family Burseraceae; genus Boswellia; species Boswellia sacra. Next base: position 115,228 of record SNVD02000498.1, read on the forward strand.
CTCTGTGCACTGCTGTTGGACATGGAATTTTCAGCGAGTTGTTTCACAAACGTTTTAATATCTTCAAAGGAGAAAATGTTTATCGATCTGTATTTTCACATGAGAATAGCTCAGAAGCGTCGCCTGTACTAAGTGGGACATTTGGTTTTACCCATTTGATGGATTTGTCCCCAGCTGAGGTTGCTTTTCTGGCTAATAGTTCTTTTATGGAGAGACTATTGTTTTTAATTTCGAGATGGGACCGCCAATTTTTGGATGGAATCGTAGACTCACTCATGGAAGCCATGGATGATGAGCTGTATGATGATCTTGTTGAGGGCGGGAAAGTAAGAGCTGTTACACAAATGCTGCTGATTCCGTCTAGAGCAGAGACCAGTTTGCTTAGAAGAAAATTTGTAACAGGTCCTGGATATGCTCCTTTTGAGGATTTAGTTATCTCTGGCCAGGACAGGCTTCTATCAAACATTAAGCTTCTTCATGCAACTCACACATTCATCCCACATGCTAGAGCTCCCCCAGTTTGTTTAAACTGATTGTCCATTCCGCTTTTGCTATTGAACAACTTAATTGAGATTAACTTATTAATTTATAGTAGTTATATTCCCTTTGCAGATAAATGTCCAATGCTCGGATAGGAATTTTGCCTATAGAATGACCGAAGAACGGCATCATCCGTGGGTCAAGAGATTGTTGATTGGGTTTGCTCCTACGTCTGAACATAATGGCCCCAGGAAGCCCTTTGGTCCTCATCATTTAATTCAAGAAATTGATTCTGAGTTACCTGTTGCGCAACCGGCTCTTTAATTGACATACCAGATATTTAGGTCTTGTCCGCCCATGCAAAGCTTTGACCCTGCAAAGTTGCTCACTGTAAATATAATTTTTCCATATGTTCTTTGTTATCTAATGTTCTTGTTATGTTACCTTAAATTTGGAATTACAATTTTTCCATATAAGACTCTGGGAAGCTTCAAACTCTTGATGTATTGTTGAAACGTTTGAGAGCAGAAAACCACCGTGTTCTCTTGTTTGCACAAATGACAAAAATGCTTAATATTCTTGAGGTATTAAATATTTTTAATTCTATTTACTCCTAAGAATATATTTTATTAAAGTCTATTTGATGATGGTAAATTAACTTATTAGCGTCTTAATTTGGGGCTTAAGAAGTTTGCCTGATCTTGCAAATGCACCTGTAGTGCCCAGTGAATGAGCAATGCTGATGCTTTAGCTTTTTCAAATTGGACCTTGTTTCATCTCTTAACCGTTGTATTATTGCGTAATTCTCCTGTGAAGTTGTTTAGTGATTGGGTACAATTTGATGGTTTGAACATAAGTCTTTGAGTATCTATTTGGCTGTCTTCTGTAGTTCACTGCTGGAGATAGTTAAATAAAGTAGCAGAAGCTTTACCTTATCTTAAACATTGAGACAGAAAGTTTATCTTCAACTTCATGCTTGAACTTTTTCCATGGGATGCTTCTTCTGGTGCTGATTTTTGTATATTTGCAGGATTATATGAACTATAGGAAATATAGGTATCTTAGACTTGATGGATCGTCCACTATAATGGATCGACGAGATATGGTCAGAGACTTCCAGCATGTGATGGTTGTTTTTGAAGAATTTTTTCGATTGGGTTTCTTTTGCTTATTTATTCTTCTATTTTATGACAAAGCCATTTGACCTCTTTAATAAATTATTTGGTCTTTGTTTTTAAAAACTTACTTCATTTTTTACCTCGTTATTGTCAAACTGTTATATTATTGTCTTGTTATTAACTTTCTGTTCATTTAAATGGACTGGCATACAAACACATCAGCTACATTTCTGTTCTTTTTTGGTAGTTCATTTATTGTTTTTTATGTTTATCTTTTGCATTTCCCGTTAATCTAAGAGAGAAAAATTGTACATATGATTTCTTTTCCAGGTTGATGCAGCAGTTCTCCACTACCAAAATCAAGAACTTAGACAGTAACTAGAATCTCAGAAACACGAGTTGCATGATCTTGAAGCCAAAATTAAAGAATTAAAAGAGAAGCAAACTTCTTATGATGACATGTTAATCACAGTGAATCAACTTTGGAGTCAGGTAAAGTTTCAATTCTCTTCGATTTTACAATTTATGTGGCTGCTTTTTCACTTGTATGTAACTTTGATTTTCTGACTTAGCCTGGTGCTATTGTTTTGTTATATAGTTGGTTGATGATTTGGTCCTGCTTGGTGTACGAGCTGGTGGGAGACCAAATGTTTTACAGAACTTTGATTGTAAAGAACAGCCTCAAGGTTGGTTTTTTTTTTTCTCCCCTCGCTTTGTAGTTTATAAGATAATAGGATATTGATCTTTAACTCTTTTATATTGCTATTAAGATTGGCTTTCACATCTTATTAAGTTTATTAACTTGAGGTTTACTTTAGATTCAGTTCCATCTTGTCCTCCAGAGGAGATGTTTCTTTGTAGATTGCTACAAGTAAATTCCATTGAGAAAAGTGGCAGTGAGGGGATTGCCAAATATGTTGAAGAAGCCTTGGCTTTACGCCACTCATCTACTAAGGAGTTGATGATGATTCTGGAAGATACTATTGATGCTCAGAGGGTAAAAACTGAGAATATATCTCAGACTTTGAATGGAAAGATATCTGCAGAAGGTCAGAAGATATCTTGATGTCAGGTCCAATTATTAATTCATCGATCTTCGTATATATTTCGTGTCATTGGGTTAGTCCTTTTCAATGTTGATGTTCAAAGTAGTATTTTATCAAGAACTTCGCATTGATTATTGTCATACATTTGGGGTTCTCAGATGGCATTATTCAATTGTCCAAGATTGATGATATGATGAAAGAAGAGGCTAAAAATCTGCATGAGGTGATTGAAATTCTGCACTTGAAGCATACAAAATATGCTAATTGGATTTAAATTTATATATCCAACCATTTAGTTGATCAGTTCGAGATTCAACGCCTTGCAGGTCCGTGAGAAATCTCTGTCCATATGTTTTTGTATTCTATATCCACATGTTTTGACCTAGATGCCTAACTCACTTACAGTTGTGTACACTTGTCAAAATTAGGTTTCATATGCAATTGTTGAGAATGTTGACAATCTGGCAAATACTGAGATGTTTTTTGTTCCTATTTTTTGTTTTCTTTTTCTGTTTACAAATCCAAGAATGGATAGAAAAACTTTAAGATGAGTTGAAAACACAAAATTTTATTTTCCAAAAGATAGTTTTAAATTAAAAAACAACTTTAAGATGTTTCAATAATTTTGAAAAACTAAATTTTGGAAAGCAGACACATCTCTCTTTTGTTCTTTAAAATATTTTTATTAGACATATTTTCATGGTTTCTTCTCTGAAAACTGCTTTCTAAATACAATGAAGGATGCATTCTCAAATATTAAAAAGAAAAGAATCAATTTTTGATTTATATTTCACAAACTGTCTTAGAAAAGGTTTTGAAACAATACCATTTCAACCCTTTGCAAATATTGGAACTGCTATTTGTGCAGCTTTGGATAAGAAAATATTTGTTGCTAATTTTTTATGAACTAAGTTTCATTGCTTTATTGGTCTCATTTTATGGGTTCTTAATTCACATATGTCCATTACATTTGTTTGTGTCACCTTATGTTCTGTTAAGGCTAATAGGTGAGCTTGAAGAGAGCATGGCTGAACTTGAAGAAAGTAGAAGAAAGTTGGTCGATCCAAAGATGCAAAAGGATGTGGCATCTAGGATGCAAACGCAGGTTCCAGGTGTAATACCTGTTAATGGAAGTGTTTCACCAGCAAAGTCTGTAGATAGGACAGTGGACATGCATAAATTGATGGATTTTGTTGAGGAAGCAGAGTTATTAATTGTGTGATGCTCAATGTTTGTCTCTATTTTGTTTGTTTTTTAGACTCCATAAAAAACATTTATGCACAAGTATTGCAGATATTGGCTACAGATCGTCTTTTTGAGCTTAAAGATGCACAGCAAGACAATATAAACTTGTCAAAATAATTGCAAAATCTCCAGGTGTGTGAATTTGAATTTCTTATATATGAGTGTTGTCTCAAAGGCTTCTCTTAGCGTTTTTATCTTTATTACATTTTAGAATATAACTTCTAATGTTGTGAATGCACAGAATGAGCTGAATGATGACAAATATGTACACTCATCACGGCTGTATAATGTAGTTAATGATCAACTCCAACATTGGAATGTTGAGTTGGAACGATATAAACATTGGCAGATTCTATACAGGTAAACTGCTGTGATCAACTCCAAAATGTTGGTTTGTCAAACTGTTTACTATTTCAGGGAGAAAGGATATTAAAGCACAGTTTCATGTAAGAAATGATCTTGAGATAAGCAGCGGTGGTTTCACTTGATCATTGTTTAGTTTGTGTGATTACAACAACATTTTTTAATTTTTGATGTTCATAAGTTTTTAGCATTTTATGCACTGCTATCATTAGATTATAATAGACAGTTTTTATGCACTATTCTTTTATGCATTGCTATCATTAATTTTGCAACTAGATGAAATTTTGCCAGTTTCATTAGATTATAATAGACAGATGGGCATTTGTTATTAGCAGAATGCATTGGAGATGGCAACATTCCTTTGGTCGACCCTGGTAAGTCTTTGCTGCTGATCATTTCAAGGCAAATTATGGAAGTGATTACTGGCACTACAAGAATTTTTTAGATATCAGATAATATAAAAAATTTTGTACAATAATAAGTGAAAAGCTGGCCCAAACGCTTGTGGGAGGAGTGAAGATTGATTGTGTAATAGCAACTGCATTATTAGATTAATCATCTATTTTGTAGCATCAGTGGAAAAAATATTACTTGATAAGCTAGTTTAGCTCTATTTTGGCAGTTTTCTAGTACACTTTTGAACTGGAATTTTCTTTTACTTTGGTTTATGGGTTTTTTTCCCCCTCTCTCTCATCTGCACATTATTCTTGTTCTATGGTTTCTTTCTTCCTCATCTGTACACTATAGTTATTTAGGTTGTTAACGCTTCCTATACCAATTTACAGTTCACCTCTATGGCATCATTGTTGAATTTGATCGCTGATACGTTTTGGGAACATGTGACAGGTTGGTCATCTTGGAGAAGCTTATGAGGAGTGGGTTCACCAGCCAATTGTAAGCAAAGAAGGCCCTCGATTTTTTTAAAGTGATTTTTGGGAGGTACATTGTTTTCATTGTACATAGTGAATTGCTAGTGTAGGCTTATGCTCTTGTTCATACTGGTTTACAAAATAATTTGCCTTCTGTAATTCTAACTCATTTCTACTTGAAACAGTATTGACTCGTACAGTCTGGTGGGCAATTCTAGTCATTTGGTTGCCAATTGTTTGCTGGTCCATCTCAAAGTCTATTAGAATGGGCCATACACTTCCAGAGATAGCTTTAATGGTGGTATTTGGCATTTTTGTTTGGACATTGCTTGAGTATACTCTGCACTGTTTCCTTTTCCACATCAAAACAAAGAGTTATTGGTTGGTTTTTTTTCTCTTTCTCTCTCTTGCACTCAAACACACACAGATTCACGCATGATTCTTGTTTTTTGAGTTACAATTTAATCATCCATGTGTCATAGAATGCTTATACTTGAGCTAATATACTAATCTTGTTAATAATATGTTTACAAGAATATTTTTTATATTTGTCACTTAGTCTTTTTTAAATTTGGCGTTTTTTTAAAAGTATGAGAAATATAGCACTAATGTTAAGGTCAAACATAAATTTAGGTCATATTTCTCACTTTTTGTCTTTTTTAGATCCTATATTTTTCATAATTTTTAGAAAAGGGATAAATATATAATTTTTGTCTTTACCCTGATATATTCATTTGGCTCCACTGTAATCGTTTTCCCTCTGTATCTTTTCTTTTTCTCCTCCACGCTGCCCTAGCCGTCACTTGCTCATTGACCTACCACTTTGAGATTTCATCAAATCCACTCTCCACCATGCCTCCGAAGTTGATTCCATGGCTGAAGCACAACTTCAGGCCACCACCCACCATCGAGAAAGTAGGCAGTCCACTATCCTCCGCTATCTCTATCACATACTCTTTATCTCCACATACAAATATCAATCTCTCTCTCACCGTAAAACATCACCCAGCCACTAGAACTCTTTGATTCACCTTACTAACAGTTCAATTTGGTCATCATCTACAAGCCAATCAGTCTCCAGCTTCCTTTCCATGTCTCTCACTCTCCAAATCGTCTCCAAATATCGAACTCGATCTTTTGATTCTAAGGTAACTCTTCTACTTACCATCAACTTGGTTTTGGATTTAATTTTGGGTGAGTGTGATTTTCTTTTAGATTTGATTTTTGGGTATGATTTGCTTGGGATTTTATTGCTTGGTAAGAGTTGTGTTGTTGTGGTGGGTGTTGTTTTTTGGGATACGAGTGGTTGTAATCTGGTTTTGGCTGAAAGAAACAGAAGAATTTTAATTTAGTTTGCAATCTGGGTTTGGCGATGGAGTTATGGTGGGTGTTGTTTTCTGGGATGTAAATGTTTCTAAATTGGTGCTTTAATTTTGGGTGAGTGTTTCTAAATGTGTTCTGTAGAACATATGAGCTGGGTGCCATATTTATACGTAGTTGAGGATTTTCTCCTCTTGTTTTAAGATCTACAGCTATTACTGTTATTTGCTTCATTCCATACTAATATCTGGAATCTTTTGAATTTTATTGTTAGTTTATGTATAGATGATGCACGTCGTTGCGTTTCCATTTTCACCTATTGGATGCATAAATTTGATGCAACAGCTTGGAATAAAATAACTTTCAATATAAAGAGTTCTTAGTTTCTTTACTATTGAGCACATTATCTTTTTTCAACTCAAATGAGATCTAACTATCATTTCTATGGGATTTGTTTGCAGAGGCCACATTTGAAGTGCTTCCGAGGCTGAATGAGATCAAATTTGGCAGCGGTGATAAGCTTATGTTTTTGGACTTGCCACAAGAATGTAGATTTCCTTCTGGAATAATGATATTGGAGTATGGAAAAGCAGTTCAAGAGAGTGTGTATGAGCAGCTTCATGTTGTTCGTGAGGATCAGCTCCGTATCATTTTCACCCATGACTTGAAGGTAAGAAAAAAAAATTGCGATTTCATGTGTGAGGATATCTATGCATTGGAGAAGGTGAGTTTCTCCATATACATATGTCGTATAAATTTTACTGCTGATAATCTTGTATGTATGGGGTCTCCAATATATATCTATGCATTGGAGAATGTGTTCTAGTGTTTCAAAAACATCAATTCTCTTCGGTTAAGCTTTTGAAGAGTTATATTTATATATGCTACTGAAGTTGTAAATTTCTATTTAATGCATACTTAAAAATATACTTTTTTTTTAATTTCTTATTTATTTATCATGACGCTGTTACTATTCATTTCATTGCACAGAATTGTAATTGGTTATGATGAAGGAACCATCATGGTGAAAATTTGTCGTGAGGAACCTCTAGCTACTATGGATAATAGTGGAAAAATCATATGGGCTAAACACAATGAAATTCAAACTGTGAACATCAAGAGTGTTGGAGCAGATTTTGAGGTTTGAGCTTAGACTGTATGCTTCCTTTGTTGCATGTTACGTTTCTAAAATAGATGACGGTTTAAGTAATTGGCTTCTCCCTGCATCTTAGGTTACTGATGGAGAAAGATTGCTTTCGGCTATTAAGGAATTAGGAACCTATGATCTTTACCCACAGGTGAGTTGGCATTTTGCTGCCTGCTTATATTTGTCTCAGATGTGTTTTGTTTTATGCATTTCTATCTTTTCTCTGCTTCCTTCCTCACCATGTCTTATTTAGTGTAAATCTTTCGAAGCACATTCATAGATGTATATCTAAACATTTGCTGCTTTAATCATGATGTTAAATGTTATTCGCACCGAGAATTTAATTTAGGATTTCGGCATGAGCTTTATGCAGAATTTTTTCACCGGCGGCTGCATGTGAGGTCATAGAAGCAGAGAGGCATTCTCATGTTTTCTATGAGGCAGAAACTGATATTTGGATGGTGATGGTATGGTATCTCCTCAGGTACACTGTCATTGCCAATGTGGTTTATCAATGTCTTTTTTTTATTGTTTTTATTGATGTTTCATGGAGTGTCAACACATGAGAATTATTGCTTTTTAAGGTTTCCTAGTTTGTTGTACATTTCTTTTTATTACGTTGCAGATGTGGCCTGATCTTATACAGAAGGCCAAAGATGGAGGCTTGGATGTTATACAAACTTATGTTTTTTGGAATGGACAAGAGATTACTCAAGGAAAAGTAATGCATTTGCATTTATTATTATTATTTATTTATTTTCCAATTCTTCTTATTTGAGTAAATTTCTTAGTAAAAGAAAAACTAATTGGCTTCTTCCTTCTCAAATTCTGTATCTAGTATTATTTTGAGGATGGATATGATCTTGTTAAATTCATCAAGCTGGTGCAGCAAGCTGGTCTTTATGTTCATCTCCGAATTAGCCCCTATGTTTGTGCTGAATGGAACTTTGGGTAATTATTAATAATAATAATAATAATAATATTCACAACAACGTTCTAGTAACTCAAGCTAAGTTTGCTCTGTTCTCTATTTATTTTTAACTAAGCTTGAATTACAATGTTCTGTTTCTGCTTCAGGGAATTTCCTGTGTGGCTCAAGTACTTTTCTGGTATTGAATTCAGAACTGATAATGGACCTTTCAAGGTTGGACGATTGAAATATATATTTTTTAAAATTATTATCCTTGGTTTAGTCTCGTTGTTTTGACTTTTTTTTTTAATTTAATTTGGGTTAATTAATGAATTGACTTGTAATTGACTGCAATGAATAGGCGGCAATGCAGAAATTCACAGAGAAGATTGTAAGCATGATGAGGGCTGAAAAGCTATTTGAAACTCAGGGAGGTCCAATCATTTTGTCACAGGTCGGAAACTTAATTAGACCTTCCTAAGCCTCACCTTTATTCTAGAAAATGGGTTATTGTTAATTATTATCTTGGCTTATATTTTCTCCACAACTGGCCCATTACTCAAGAAAAGTAGCTGTTCTCAACTTTTGTTCATTTTTCTTAAATTCACATTATTGCAGATAAAGAATGAATATGGGCCAGTTGAATGGGAAATTGGAGCTCCTGGCAAAGCTTATACCAAATGGGCAGCTTAAATGGTTGTTGGTCTTGACACTGGTGTCCCTTGGGTTATGCGCAAACAAGATGATGCTCCTGATCCAGTTGTAAGCAATTGTTTGCCCCTTTTTTTATTTCTATATATATTTTTTTTTGTTTCTTTTAACAAATTTCAAATACTTCGTTCTGCTTCAATTGCCATTCTCTGTAGCACTTAGGTTTGTCTGTCTTTCTTGTGGCCCTGTTTTCTTGGTGGGGTTCTTCACACTAAGTTGTCTACTAAGCTGGCCTTTAGTGGTACTATATCTTTATCTCGTATGCTTTTTGGTTGTTGGCCCTTCTTTCAATTTAGTTTCATGGGTTTCAATAAAAAAACTGTCTTAAAGAGTGACATGCATCAGTCATCTACATTGGGTAGTTGATATAAACACAATTCATGTAGTAATGCTAATGACTGTAAACGGGTGTGACATTTAGCTAGAAAAGAAACTAGAAAAGCATTAACAAATTGTAGAGAAGTAATTCATACAGAATATTAATATTATTATTTTTTCATAAATTTTATAGGCTGTTGGCTTGCTAGGGCAGAAAGGTGAGATAAGGCTCGATCTTGCTAGAGATGGATTACTGCTAGAGAAAGTGAAAGTGGGACCTCTGGGTTCTGATCTTTTTGACTCAGCTGTCTCTATTTCATCTGGTGTCAAGTGAGTCAACTTCCCCGTATCTATCCTTATGAAGTTGCTTACTTCATAAATAATTGATTAGAAGGGATACAAGCAATAAAACTGCATAGGAAAGAATTTTGTTATTAAGTGAATAGTGATAGAGTAGTCAAAAGTCAATCTTGTCTTTTTGAATCAGTAGTAAATAGTCTTGTAAAATTGGAGAGTTATTTAGCTTTGAAAACCATAGATGGTAGTAAATAAAGAGTCAGTTAAGTCTAACTATTTGAAGACTGGGATCATTTGGACTTTTCATGATTGCAAGGGTTTAATTTTTTGTGTTGGCAGAGTTGTGGGTCTTCAAAGACTTACTGAGCTCATAGTTAATAAAATTTTGCAGTTTTTTTTATTTTGGTAGTAACATAAATTGGTCATGCTCATTTTTAATTTGTAAGGTCATTACATTTTTCAGTGTATCACTACTTGGAATTTCCAAGTGAAATTAGGTTGTTTTGGCTTCTCTGATGTTTAAAGCTTTCTCGGTTAATATATCTTGGGTATTTATTTCAAAGTCACTTAGTTGATGGTTATTTATTTTATCTGAAGTTCTTATAGACTCTTACTTCTGTCACTTTTAACATCTTATTTGTGGACATTTCTCAGGTCAGAGAAATGGGTGCTTGAGTTTGTTGACTTAGGGGGTGAGTTAAGACGGGATGTTTGGCATGCATTCATCAGTGAAGTCATTGCTTCACACAAGTTTATCCATGAGTATGGGCCCATGGATAATGATCAATCAATGTTTCAAGTTTATGGTGCTCACAAAGGGAAGGAAAGGGCCCATGTATTTGATTTCAATTGCAGCCACTTTTGTATGCATAACTCGCGAGGAGGATTTAATGAACTAGCTGCTACTTCATATCAGGTTCAATATTTTTAAATTTTTGTTTTACTTCCCAATTTGATTACTTTACTTTGTGACTTCTCTAAATGTTTACTACCATTCTTGTGAAAAGAAAAGTTCTCAGAAGCAATTAGTGCACAATGTGTTTCCAAAGCTCAATGTCTACAATTCTGTTGACCCTTCCTTGGCACCATCTCTTGTTGCCCCACACTTCATATCAGTGTTAAATTGATTCATTCTTATTTTGACTACTTTCTAGTTTCGAAACATCAGAATCTTAATTACCTAAATTATAACCTACCTAATCTAATGTCCACCAGTAGAACTTTCAATAGGCATTGCCATACAACTTATTAATCTTTCAAACTCATCAGTAACATTTCAAGGATTTTAATCTTTCAGTAACTTACTTATTATATGATATGGATCAATAAATAATGTATCAATAGGCATTTTGCCATAGAACTTATCAGTCAACTCAAGCTATCTATAGAAATTGTATTGACTGGATGACTCAATGGAATTGGATGGATAAATCCTTGGACAAAGGTAGTTTTTCATATTTCTTCCTTCCAAAATTGTATTAACTGGATATTTTTACTGTTTTATGTCCTTTTTATACTGGCTATTGATTGGACTTTGGACTTTTTATATTCCAAAGATTACTTCCGTGTCATATTTAGTCGTAGGTACCAAGTGGACCTTTTTGTATGACATTGTTTTGTCTACTATTATGGATACTTAAACTGTTATATTTGCATTTTCATATCCAGGAACGCAAAATTTTTGATGAGAAATTTATTTGGATGGACACAAAAAGGTTGTGTGAGCTGACTTCTTCTGTTGATAGCCTCCAATTGAAGCCTTTGGTTGATCTAACCAGTCGTTTCTCAACCTGTTAGTGTGGTGCAAGTGGTAAACAGTGAAGAACCTCCATTACTGGCTGCTCAAACCCTAGAGGATAACACAATTAAACCACCTGGTGAAGTTTAACAAGGGGCATTGACAAGTTCATTGAATGAAAATAGTGCTTCAGAAAACAGCAAAAGTGTCCCCGTGCATGATGCGTTCGAAACTAGCAAGTATACTAGTCGCACAAGTAATAAAGTGATGAGTAAGATATCGTTCCCACGAGGATTGATTCTAATTAAATTTGTTATTCGAAAGAAAAAACAGAGTAAATGGGGGTTTTGTTGATTGATTAACTAAGTGAAATAATAATGCAAATGAAGAATAACAAAACAGAAAGTTAATTCGAATGAAAAATCAATGAGAGAAAGCTGGTTAAGGGATCCTTCTCTACCACAAGATATGGATTTGTGAATTAAGTAGAATTGTCATCCAATTACAGCATTGAAGTTATCAACCGTAGATAACAACAAGCTCTGTTATCCCAATCTTTCCTTACTTTGTTGTTAAATAAAACAGGCTCTTTATTTAATCTCTATCCATTAAACAACCTAGAACAAGCTCTCTAAATTTAATTCAATGGATGCATTATGATAAAGAAAGATAGGTTGATCTAAGCAATAAACACACAAGCTCGGATTATTTAACTTAGGTTGTATTCTCCAATTGCAATCTCTGATCACAATTTTGCTACTAATGATTAGAAATTCAAGACAATTACGGATCAAGATTTCTAGTCTAGCAATAGACAATATCCAGATTATATTCAGTTGGCCACCAAATACAATCCAGCAAGCAATCATAAGCATTAAACATGGGAAAATACAAGCAACTTCAATTAGAGAATTGGATAACAATTTCTTGCACAATCAACTCACAAAAACCATATCAAGGGCTTTGAAATCACCCTCAACCAATTCAGATTCAGTTACACATGTTTATGAACGTGGTAAATACAATACAACATGGAGACATTCCAGAAAATGAAAGGGAAGGGAAAAACTTAGCAAATTTGATGTAATTCTCTTTGGATTGTAGTTCTTCCTCTTTCCAAGCTTCCTTTCTCCTTCAAGAACTCCAAGAGATGAAAGAATTCCAGAGCTGCAGCCTCCACCACGTTCTCCCCTCTTCAAGTTATCAAAATAAAACCCTAAAATGTGTTTAAATACTCTGCTACAGTGCTACAGTGCCCGTATTATACATGCTACAGTGCTTGTGGAATTATATTTCTATACATCTCACACTGTTTTGATTACAACTTTTGGTACACTGAATGGATTTATAAACCGTAAATTTCTCCAGAAAATAGACTTCGAGAGCTTTCCAACGGTATATAATATGTCGTCGGGTTCATTGTATATCAATACAATTAAATCCGAGAAGATCACTGACTAGCAGAGGTGAAAATGAAGGGTTTTACTCCATTTTTGTGCAAGTTGCTCCAAAACTCCTACAAACATCAAAACCACACAAAAACATAAAAATACCAAGGAATATAGCAAAGAAACATGGACGAATTGATATAAAAGTAATACATAAATAGACACCTATCAAATTCCCCCACACTTAGACTTTGCTAGTCCTCGAGCAACTAAAATGATACGAAACAAAACTAAACCGAAACTGAATCAAAGAAAAATTAAAACACACAAATGCTTCAACTTGCAAATAGGCCTCAAAGATTGTACTTAATTATAACCCAAGGAAAACTTCAAAATAATGCACTTGATCAACAATTTTATCTCAAATATTAGTTTCGCTTCACTTCAATTCCTCAAGTGTGTGTGTGTAGAGCCATTCTCACCTAATCACTTGTAACCCGGATGAGTTTATGCTTAAAAATGAATCATATTTAATAGTGAAGATGTATGTATAAATGAACTCCATAGGCCTGCTTTTCAAGTCACTCTCCACTAATGTAGACATGCACAACACCAAGGATCAAGTAGGACTTTATTAAGCTTGTAACGTTTGGCTTGGGTGAAGGTATGATAAAGGATAATAATTTGGCTCAAATCACCCACAAACACATAAATCATTCAAGATTATGTAGAGCTCACCCCTGTAACACAACTTTATTTTAATTCACCAGGTTACTCCCCCAAACTTATTTAGAACACTCAATCTTCTTTTTTTTTTTCTCTTCTCTTCTTCTTCTTTTTTTTTGTAGAAAACAAAAGAAACTACACCCCCACACTTTGTTGTTTCATTCTTTTTAAGAACACCCAAGGGTATAGAACTCTTTTTCTTTTCTTTTTTTTTTTTAACTGCAATTCCACTCCCCCACACTTAAACAATACATTGTCCTCAATGTTTAAGTACGTGGAAGATAAGTACAGATTTTTTTCTCTTTTTTTTTTTTTTACAAACATAATAAAACTCACTTGCATTGCTCATGGCATAATCCAACCTCCTCTAACTTCCCAAAACCAGAACATAGCTCAAAATGTAATTGCGAATGATTTACATGCTCATAGGTAAGGGATAAACTGTTTGGAACAAATTCAATTAAGGTTAAGAAATCTTTTAGTGAGTTAACAAAGAAAAAGGTTTACAGAGGCTCAAAGGGGTAACTAGGGATCAATTTTAGTCAAGGTTGGCTCTTAAGGCTCAAACGATCCAAAGATGGCCTAAATCATTTCCCTAATGTTGCACAGTCTAGGATTTCGCCTCGAGTGACCATCACACACGTTCTAGAATTCATTGAAATCTGGAGAAACACTTAAATTACATAAACTTTCTCTAAGTAAACAAATAACTCAGTGATAATGGCTCGGTGCTCAATTTTGTGCAAGAAATCAAAGGTAAAGCAAAAGCTAATTAACATTTCAAGCACACAGATCTATGCATCATTTATCATTTTCCAAGAGTTATTCTCAATTCAATCATTGCCTTATCATTGGCCCATAAAATGCAAGAGAAGAGGTATGTGGCGTTGTTACACCTGAGTCAAGATTGTATATTTCAACAATCCTTAGGACCAGTAGCCCGCAGACTTAAGGTTTCCAGCCTATATACCTTTATTATGAAAGAACAAAACAAGATACAAGACACTTCAAACACCCTGAAATAAACAAACTACAGATTTATGTCGAGAGAATGCGTTTCAAGGGTTAAAGAAAACCCCATATTCTGCCATTCTCAATTTTTTTCCACAATTTTTTTAATCGAAACTGATAAAGACAAAAAACACATAACAACTTCTAAATTACATAAAACTAAACTTACTCATAAAATAACAAAGTCCAACAAGCCCGCAAACAAAAACAAGTCAGTTAGAATGGGTCTAAAAAGTTTAGAAGTTAGCCTCCTTATTCAGCCATTATAGATTAAAGAGATCCATAATGCGTTTCAAGAGGACTTAAACTTTTTAAGCCACCACTCTAAAACCAAGATTAGAAAATATTACCTGGGAGGAAAGAAATAACCTGAAAAATCTCAAAATAAATAACATGAAAAAACTTCAAATAAACACAATAAAAAGAAAGCAAACACAAACGAAGTAAACCAGCAAATAGAGATTACAGATGGAGTGTTAAATCCAGTTTACGCCTCTTATTGCCTTCTCCAAACCAATCAATCCGAGCTGTTGTTGGATCAGGCGAATATACGAATTCTTGTAGTTTGTCAATTAACTCCCCTGCCGTTGAAGCTGTAACAAGGATTTGCCTCGCTGATGGTGATATAAAATTTTTTTCTACAGCTTGATCAAGAAAAGACAACAAACCATCAAAAAAATTATTGACATTTAACAAACCAATGGGTTTTTTATGGAATTTTAGCTGTGCCCAAGAGGTGATTTGAAATATCTCCTCTAATGTGCCATAATCACCGGGTAAAGCTATAAATGCATCGAACTTAACAACCATATGTGCAATACGCTCATGCATGCTAGAGACTTGTAACTCTTCCCCGATTGTGTTGCCTACGATATCTCGCACAGCTAATGGTTTAGGGATAATGCCGAGAACTTTACTTCCTCCCAAGGATGCAGCTGTCGACACACACCCCATTAACCTCAGACTACCCCCTCCATAAATCAAATGAATACCCCTCGCAGCTAATGTCCTACCAAGATCAAGAGCTGCTGTTGTAAACTCTCCATCTTAACCAAATTGCGATCCACAAAATACGCATATATTTTGGAATCGCCGAATTGGTGTTTTCTCTATTTCTACAAGTGCTCTAACCTTGTGTAAGACAATGATACACGTTAGGTACTGTCTCTTATACACATCTAGATGTGTATAAGAGACAGGGTTATAATAATGACATTTGAAAATATGGAGAATGAATATATACACACGTAAAACTCTCAAATTTGACACATGGGGACATAATTTCGGTGGGGGTTGCTCGATGCAGATTTATCGCCCCGAGATTTGAAAAAATAGATATGCTTTCGGTGGGGTTTGATAAAACCTCCACACTTGTCGCCCACGTGTGCATGAAAAATGGAGATAAACTTTCGGTGGGGTTTGAAAAAACCGCCACACTTGTCTCCCACGTGAAGCACGACAATTAGAGATATACTTTCGATAGGGTTTGACAAAACCGCCACATTTATCTCCCACGTGAAGCATGAAAAGTAAAGATATACTTTCGGCGGAGGTTGACAAAACCTCCACACTTGTCTTCCACGTGTGCTTATATCATGGGGTAGTCATCTGTTTTGTCAAAAAGAAAACTTGAAATTAAAACAAACAAAATCAACAAACAACAACAACACAAAAACAACATTGATAATCAGATCAAACGAAACAAGAAAAAAAATCGACAACAACAACACACATTCAAATATACAAGTAGTTGTGATTGTGGCTCACATCTTCCTCTGGTTTTACATCCAGTAACGGCTGAAACGCCTTCCATGAGTCGGGGATTTGCTTCCCATCCAGTGTTCTTATAAACTGGCAAACAGGGTCGTTTTTAGTCAGATTCTCTAGACTATAACACTGCAATTCATCACGAAATTGTGTCCATAGATTAAGCAATTCACACTGAACAAGTTCACAAGAATGTGACTCGAGAGTTAACAAAACATTATCCAGCGACTCATTACTCAAACCATTCTTAATAAATGAAAGTTTATCTTCTCTATTCCTGAACGCAAAACCTAATGAACGACAAGTCTGGTTACAATTTCATCTAGCACATTTATAACATACTTTTAACCTTTTCGCTCTTCGCCTCTTGGTGTAGTAGCTCTTTCCTAGACCAGGCATGTATTTTGCGAGATTAATGTCCGGCTCACCGGACAATCTCACCTTGGCTTCGATAAGCCATCGGATATCAGCAGGCACATTTAGGAGCATCACTGCCCAAAGTCTATTCATCCGTACTTTATAAATTTTAAACACAGCATTTTGAGGAAGTGAAGGAAAATATTTACGAAGGTTTGACAAAAAGATATCGGCATCCATTGAAGAGGAGAAAAGAAGAGATATTACCGATAATGCGATCGAGTTTCTTTTTCTCCAAGATATGCGCGTTTCAAACCTTTGGCGTATGACTTCGATTTCCGTTGGGATGTTTCCACAAGCTGCTGCACAAATGAGCTCAAAGCACAGAGTAATCAAATTAAACAAAAGAAAGGAAAAGAAACGAGCAGAAACGAAACTAAAGACACATAAAAGAGATAACAACACAATAGCAAACAAAAGTCAAAAACAAGTAAAAAAAATATAAAAACAAATGAGACAGATGGCAAAGAGAGATAAAACCTGATCAATTTGAAGGCCTATGAAAGGAAACTCCTCGAGACACAAAAATCGATCATTATTACCTCATTTTATTTTTCTTTTCTTCTTTTCTTTTATTTTCAAAAACATTGGGTTGCCTCCCAATAAGCGCTTGGTTTAA